>JABFFE010000380.1:0-76885 GCA_013623625.1 Fusarium setosum | reverse complement strand
ATGGGGGAAAGATTCCGACGAACACATGTATGAATTCCGATCCAGTCCGTATTGTCGCCAAACAGCGCCATGGTCGGCCCTGCTCTGTTTCTCTCAAGTAGAGAGTCCATGGTTGGTGACTTGAGTGACAATATGGTATTGACAGCCCCAATAGCCTGAGCTTCGTCGCTCATAAAATCCACCATCTTGATAACGTCCCTCTTGAAGGGTGCTGTTATACTCGCTCCACCAAAATTTGGGTCACCGGCCAGTCTTTGAAGCTCATCGATGGACTTGTGAAGGAAGATGTCGTATCGATGAGGCATTCCAAACAGGTTGAAAACGGCGTTGTGCATTGCTGGAGAGAGACTCTGAGAAACATTGTTTCCATAGATGCCAAAATATTGCGCATCTAGTATGAAGGATGAGAAGAGAGCTCTCTGAGCTTCTTGGACCGTCAGGAGTGATTCCGACCCGCATTTCGGTGCCATCCTTCTCACAAGGAAGTGAGTGACAGGGCTCAGGATCGAGTTGAAGCAACGAGACATGCGTCCGAGTGGCCCTGTATTGTATGCTATGACAGGTATATGCAACTGAGATGTTCTTATTTCATGAGCAAAGTACTGCACCGCGAAATTATCTTGTATTGATGTCGCCTCTTGACAGATCCGAACAATATCGCAACCGAGACTCTGGGCTCGATGGACCAACTCCCGCCGTTTCGGACAACCCCAGCCCTGGGGAGTGGAGTTGTGGTCCAGGTAGTGTGCGAGGATCTTGGTTGTCCCTTTTGATGCGACCAGATGTTTTATTCTTTCATCGTCACAGTCGAGATCTACACAAAGGTATTCCGGCGCCATTCGCAGTCCATGATGTAGGAGATTGAAATATTCGTCCTGGCCGATTCCGGTGGGGACGTTGTCTCGCCATGAGCAGGAGACATCGGTGTCTATGTGATAGACTATTGGAAGGCGAATATTCCGCCTGATAGAATAAATCTGGTGGCTTATGCGGTCGGCTCTTGAGTTGTCGCAGACGGGTCCCTCTCCCCGGAGAGTTGAGATGGGTATTGTCAGCTCAATTGCATCAGCCTCCACATCCACATGACGAAATTTGGGAGCCAGTGCTTCGAGTGTCGACAATGGTATAGACAAGGCATATGTGAAGCCTCTTGACTCCAAGGGTAGCAAAGACAGACTGTGACGAGCTGTGTACTTGCAACGGCGGTCGTCTCGCCTGGTGACACTGTAGATCAAGTGAAGAAAGTCCTCTTCAACATTCTTCAATGCGAGTGACTTGGGAGACTGATTTCCAGATAATGAGGTGATTTCAGGTTCGCCTGGCGACGTATCGGACAGGTTATAAAACTCAAAGGTTGATAATCCCCGATAGGCAGGTCCGGCGCGGCGGATAAGGTTCTTGATAGTCTCAACGTCCCATACGCGGAGGTGCCGTTGAATGTCCTCGGCGTCCCTCATGATGTAAATGATGGGATGGTTCTTTGCGTACTCGGTAAGCCACTCCTTGCCGGTCCCCTCAACTACACCAGGACCACAAACGACTACGGCACCAGTCGGATTGTCGAAGAGCATAGACCGCATGAGTCTTAACTCCTCGTGGCGGTACTGGGTGATGCCATGAGTGGACTTGTATGCTGCTCGTGAAAGCTTGGTGGATTTATAAAAGTGCTGATCAGCATCGAGAAGTCGGAATCCTAGGGCACTTGAGGCCATGACCGCTAATGTTGACATGCCAGTACCACGCATGCCTATCAAGGCAATGGATGCGTTAGGGTCGTACGCCGGCTCATTTTGATGTCCGCTTGAACCGAGTGTCTTGTCCATCGCAGGTCTATTGGGGCATGGCGTAGGTGAGGATCTTGGCTGGATCGCGGCCAGCGATGCTGTAATAGTTTCGTTTGACATATCATGGGACAAATGAGCAAAGAATTCCCTCTCCCCAGCAGCCCAGTTGAGCTCAAGCTACCTTGAATCTAAAGTCTGGCGACTGGCAACTTTTCCCTCCGGATCGTCCCACCAATCAGCGCGAGGCGGCAAAGATCTTTGCCGCTCAGACTTGGGGCGAGAACGTGGGGCCTCGCTGTATGAAGAGCAGAGATTGGATCTCAGATGCGCTAACAACTCGGTTGGAAATGGGTGGCTGATCCCCGCAACTCCCTTCATGGAATACCACCATCAGATTGCAGGACGTTAGCATCCTGATTGCATGAACTGTTCATGAACGATCAACGCCGAAACACACCATACGGCCAGCCCGAATATTGAGCTCGGATACGGCCATGAGTACTCAAAGCAACTTGGCAGCTAAACCTCGGCTGGATAGTCAAGGAGACCAAGGCATACCAAGACGCTCAAAGCGAACAAGAACAGAGGCGGACGACTCCGACGGTTCTCACGGAAAGGTACGACATCGCGTCACACGCGCCTGCAATGAATGTCGTCGGCGAAAGGACCGCTGTGATGGACAACGCCCCTCTTGCATGGCCTGCGTCACCAGCAGCCGCCCATGCAGCTATGGACCGTCCAAGAAGCGAGGACTGCGTACTGGCTACGTTAGAGCCCTAGAAGTCTTATTAGGGCTGATCTTTAGCACGATTGAAGGGAGTGAGACTTGGATATGTGGCCTCCTCCAGGGTAAAGATGAACGAGTTAGCTTTCAGCCGAGCGCCCCAGAGAAACGGTTCTCGAATGAGGTAACTGCCGAGTTGTTGTTGGAGACTTGGCGGAACTGCTCAGTGGTCAAGCAAATCAGAGAGCTATTAGGCCAGAATCAAGGGGCCGATGACGACGATGATGGTACGGACTCGACCAAATATTTTGATGCCAGAGTGGCAGAGGCACTTATCTCATCCTTTGCGCCGAGAGCTGGCCAAGCGGTCAATTCCAACCTAGGAGCTCCGTTGAGTCCCATGAATACAGACACCACTCCAGGAGCAGCATATTTTGAGCCAGATACCGCTCCTATCGAAACACATCCACCTGTCACTGCGAGGGATGAATTGTCATCGAGGGACGCTATCACATTGCCGCCAGCCTCGGTTGCCTCCATTCACCTAGATATCCCCTCTCCTCAGTTGCCAGAACACTGGCCATACTTATTGGATCTCTATTTTGAAACAACACATTGCTGGTTTCCTATCACACAAAAATACGAGCTCCTGCGCACAGCCTACACCATGGCCAACGACAGTACGATGGCTCCTAGCTATCTTTCTCAGGGAGATTCAGCGTTTTTACATGCCAGTTTAGCGTATGCATCACACTTGGCTGTTTCAATTCCTGGATCTCAAGAAAGTCGACCTACAACATCATTACAAACTTTAACACAAAGCCCTCTATTTTCGAACCCAGCAGGATACGATCTTGGCCATGTGCGAGCCTTCCTACTACTCTCTCTACTCGAGATTAGTCGAGGATTCTGGCCTACAGCATGGACTGCTATCGGCCGCGCCGTGTACACTGCAGTCTCCCTCGGTCTTTTACCAACAAATACACGAGAAACAGCTATACCATACGATGATGGTGCCAGACGAACACTCCTGGGCTGCGTAGTCTTAGAGACAATAATTGCAGCTCGACTTAACACTCAGCCCTATTTTCGAGGTTTAGATATCCCTTCCATTGGCCTGCTGCAAGTCGATGGTCTCGAGGAGTGGGAGCCATGGCAGCCCAAGGTCCATTTCGGTGATAAGATACCGGGTCTCCAAGGCTTCAACTCGCATGTGCCGGGACATGTAGTGAGCACTTTTAACCAGCTACTTGAAGTCATCACTCTTCTAAACGACATAATTCATCAACATAAAACCCGTGTTCCAGACAGCCTAAACGAAAGGGTGCGACTTTGCCAACAAAAACTGAGCGTCCTAGGCGACTTACCTACCTCTGCTCAGATGCCGCCCCAAGCTCTGAGCCTTTGGCTTGCTTCAGCTGCTGTGTTTGAAAGTCTGGCATCTAAATGGATGTCCTATTTTGGAACATATTTGGCACGCCCAGATGACTACTGGAACAACATGGAAGGTCTCACAAAGCTTTTGGAGGATCGTGTTCAGTCAATGGGGCGTTGCTCCATTCCCCCGTTAGCAGAGCCTTTCCTGGTATTATTTCAGCAGTCAATGGGGCATCAAGAACAACAACAAGGTAACGGAGTCGAGGAACAATTTTTACGGATAAAAAGATCAATTTCCAGGTTATTGATTGTATTGGGGGCTGCGAAGTCTGTCTCATCTGGCATAGAGCTCATGGTCAATCAAGGAAGCCCTTGCTTTGAGAGAATACGGTCCGGCCCTGCTGGTGGTCATACATCGATAGAGGTAGCTGTAACTCCTGCAATACCGACGATGCAAGCAAGACGCAATACGCTCCTAGACGACCCAGGACCCCTACCACCCGTCCAGCAAGCACGACCTCTGGAGCAAGAATCTTTGCAAGCTGTAACCGATGCCACTCCGCATTTCAACTCAATCATGACTTTTGATCCGCAGAGAGATCCTCTGCCGGAAAGTCTAGATGATGATGGCCTCTTTGATAGCCTAGCCACATTGGATTCGACTGACTGGTGAGCTCTCACACACAATCTGCCTAGCTTCCCGATGGCTGATTAACATAGGCTGGCAAACCCTCCGGAATTCATGCAGCATCTTGGATTTTTGGGAAATCCGCCATCGGATATAGGAAGCCTTTTTGATGCAGAATGATCAACGGAGACCTGGCGACTACGCACGTAGTCGGGCGCCTTATATAATTGGGGTTATTTCGCGTAGAGATGGACTGGAGTCACGATTTAAGTCAATGTGAAATGGGCTTTGAGTCGTCATCAAAAAAGAAGATCATTGGATTGTGTAATGGATAGCCGGTATGTCCATACTCAGATATTCCCATGCAGCACATAGATCAAGTGCACACGTAATGGAACATGTGGTACCACAAGCATGCCAACGAGCAACCAGAACTGACCCGGTTTTCCCGGAACAGCATTCTGCCACGCTCATCCGACGAGCCGGCTCTTCTTGATAACATCCCCCTGGCTCGGGTAACCTCTTGATCATTTACAGCATTCGTTTAGTATCCTCCCGGCAATCACCAACCATGGCTGTCTTTCGTCCTGCCCTCCTCTCCGCCTCACTTGGACGAGCCTGGCTGCATGACTTCTCAAAGAAAGCGCAGCAAGCATCAAAGTATGGTTTCGAAGGAATCGAGATCTTCTACGAGGATCTCGAGTACGAGGCAAAGAAACTGTACAACGTGGAAACGCCAAACAAGGATCAACTCTTGTCCGCAGCATCACAAATGCGACAGTTGCTAGATAATCTAGATCTCACGGTCATTGGCCTTCAGCCCTTTCTATTCTACGAAGGCTTGCTGGATCGCGATCAGCACGCCCGCCTCATCGAAAAGGTCAAACTCTGGTTCAAGATCGCGAAGCTATTCGGAACCAATACTATTCAGATACCGGCCAACTTCCTCCCCGCTGACAAGCTCACTGGGGACATGGATGTTATTGTTGGCGACATAGTCGAGCTCGCAGACCTAGCAATCAGAGAGGAACCTCCAATCCGGTTCGCATATGAGAGCCTCTGTTGGAGCACCCACATCGACACTTGGGAGAAATCTTGGGAGGTGGTCAAAAGAGTCAATAGGCCAAACTTTGGCCTATGCCTCGACACATTTAACATTGCCGGTCGAGTTTGGGCAGATCCAACGTCTCCAACGGGCAAAACACCCAACGCAGATGCCGATCTAAAAGAGTCTCTCAAAAGGCTTGCCCTAGAGGTACCTCTCGAGAAGGTATTCTATATCCAGGTTGTCGATGCTGAAAGGATGGATTCTCCCCTTGTCAAAGGCCATCCCTTTCACGTAGATGAAAATCCCCCACGAATGAATTGGTCACGCAATGCCAGGGCTTTCATCTATGAGACTGACCGCGGAGCCTATCTGCCCGTTGAGGAGATCGCACGAGTTCTTATTCAAGACATGGGTTACAAAGGATTTGTTTCAATGGAGCTTTTCTCGAGGACTATGTCTGAAGAGGGAGAAGAAGTGCCTAAGGATCATGCTAGGAGAGGTATTGCAGCTTGGAAGAAGCTTGTTGAGCGACTGAGATTGAATTAGGTACGTAGAGTACACAATATCTATCAACATTTCAAACTGGAATTCACCTGAGTGGAACAAAATTAGACCGGAAGTTCCTATTCAAAAGTGAATCGTGATTCGGTTCTCGATTTGTTGTTAAAAGTTAATGCCCTTGCTCTTTTCTGCCGACTTCAACAGGACTTTCCATGCCCCTGCCCTGTCAAGCTTGCTGGCCTTCTCGGAGCCTGCCCAAAGCCTCCACTGTTCCTCAATCTGGTACCCGATGACATGAGTCCCTTCGACGGTAGGCCAACCCTTCTGCTCGGCAAGTTTGATCATCCTCGTCCGTCTCGGCTTGAAGCACATATCGAGCAAGACTCCTTTCTCGGGCCGAGATAGGAACTCTTCCAACGAATCTTTCACAGCCAACTCCTCAGGTGTTTTGGGCTCTAGATCCGGCACGGTACCCACGATGTAATAAGGGGTCTCGAGATCCTTGGCCTCTCCCGCTTTGACATGAATAATCTTGGGGACAGGTGAGAGTTTCTCAGAGTCTCGCACAAGATCTTCCACCTCTTGCTCGTCGCGGTTCAACACGTAAATCACTGAGGATTTAAAGTGTGAGCTGAGCGCATAGACAGCAGCCCGGCTGGCACCGCCGGCTCCCACGATTAGGGCTGGCCGGTTTAGTACCGGGACACCTGCTTGGTCTCCTTTCTCAAGCAAACATCCCTTGACGCCCAACCAATCTGTATTGGTACCACGCAATATCTCTGGATTCTCCCAGTCCCGGTACACATTGTTGCAAGCACCGATGGTTGACGCCAGCTCATCGATGATGTCGAGGCGAGGAATGATTGTATTTTTGTACGGCATAGTTACCACCAAGCCGGTTGTGGATTTGAATCTGGCAAGTTCAACAAGGGCGTCGAGGGTGACGCATTCTGTAGCGTAAAAGGTCCATGGCAACCCGAGAGATTTTGCGAGATGGTTGTGCATAGGAGGAGCAATGGAGTGGCTTACTCCAATGCCCACAAGATGCAACGTACGAAATTCGTTCTGTTCAGAGGCCATGATGAAAGAGTACTGTTCTTGTCCACTAAGGGCCAGCCATCGTTATCCGTTAAGCACAGGTTATATGCAGTTATCGGCAGGCATTGCTTGAGCATCCACACGGACAATTCCTTTGCCGCCTGGATGATTGGCTAAAATGGTTGGAATTCTTACAGTGCCTGATTCTGGCTTATTTGGTTCCACAGGGTTGAGTCAAAACTCACACGAACCAGATTGGCAAAATTGGAGGTCATTCACGTCGTCCAGTTCACAGTTCATAGATTCAATAGCCCAACCACGGGGCAAAACTACGAACGAAGCCTGAGTATGTAGAGGTGGGATTTGAGCACTCATTCTTAGACCATTGATTCAAACAATATCCTACTACAAATCGGCTCGCGCTTCCTCACCAGCCCACGCCCTTCGAATCAGCTCTCGAATTGCCGTTCGCTCAACCTCGCGAGGATTCCAGTACGGCTTCGAAATAGCGATATCTGCCGCCTTGTCGATATCACTTTCTTTCATTCCGAGCTCTTTCAAACCCCTTTTCACCTTGAGTTTCGTCAGGAGAGTGTTTAATCCCTTAATTGCGTCTCCATCGCTGTCGGGCAGGCTCTCCGACAAGACTTTCATTGCTTCCGGCACTTTAGGCGCATTATAAGAAAGAGCATGTGGAAGAACGATGGTATGCGTCTCTGCATGAGGCAAGTCAAAGCTGCCACCTAGAGTGTGACAGAGTTTATGATGCAAGGACATGCCCACGTTTCCTAGGCAAGTCCCACACAACCAGGCTCCGTAGAGAGCGGACGATCTCGCAGCTTTCGAAGCTGGGTCCTCAATAAGCTCCGGCAGGGCGTTTGCGAGTGCCTTGACACCCTCCGCAGAGAGAAGACTAATGATCGGGTTGCCATTGCGTGCGTATAAGGCCTCGACGGCATGGGCCATGGCGTTTATCCCACTTGTTGCTGTGAGGCTAGTCGGGAGGGTAAGGGTCAAGTCCACGTCGTAAATGACGACCATGGGGAGAATTTTGGGGTCTGATCGGGTCTCTTTCCGACCGTCGGCAGTCTCGCCCAGAATGGGGGTGACTTCGCTGCCGGCGTAGGTTGTTGGGATTGCGATGTGAGGTAGGCCAGTGCGGATGCTGATCGCTTTACCCAGCCCGATCGTGCTGCCTCCGCCAATACTAACGAGAGCATCAGCTTTGGCCGCTACTGCTTGATCGCAAGCCCGTTGTGTCACGTCGGTTGGCGTGTGCATACGGGCTTCGCTAAAGAAACCAGCAATCTTGCCTCCGAGAATCTTGGAAACATCTTGGGCTTGTGCCACCTGCTGCGGCGTTGAGAGCAGCAGAGGCTGAGATACTCCCAGCTTGGAGAGCTCTTCACCCAGCTTCAGTATGCTGCCGCTCCCAAAGACGACGCGTGCGGGGTTGGCATTGTACTCGAAAGCATCCATGACGGTTCAATTGTTGGTTGTTCAGATTGGGCATTCAGTTGTTGGAATGCATTCTCTTGCAAGTCTTCCACTCTTCACATTAATCTCAGGCCAAGGCCTATCGGAATTCCCACCGGAATTCCCACCCTTTGCAGCTGCTTCGGCAATGGATGCGGCAAAACTCAACCCCGACCTCAACCCCGGCCGTCCACCCGGGTGGATCAGCAGGGTCCGGATTTTCCGGCCAAGGTCTTAGCCGCTTGGTGAAGCAGTACTACGTAGTCAGTCATTAATAATCGATTCATAATGATACGTTTGAGCAAGGGATGCGGGGTTGAATGCCGGCGTGGACTTCGGTACTTGCGACCAAGGAGAGAGATAGCTTACTTGAAGAGCGCATTTCTCATTTACTTGCACCGCCATTCATTGAATCATATTTCCCATTTCGAGAATGGATCCCTCAAAAATTGACTTGGCGAGTCACCCGCTCAAAGATCTCACGATCAACAATATCACAGAAAATGTGCATGCCATCAACTCAAAGTGCGACGATCCTCGCACGAAATTCCTCTTTGAGAAACTTGTCACCCATATCCACGATTTCGCCCGGGAGACTCGACTTACCACGGCAGAATGGGAGGCAGCTATCAAGTTCCTCACCCAAGTGGGCCAGATCTGCAGTGATGTCAGGCAAGAATTCATCCTTCTTTCCGACATATTGGGTCTCTCCCTAATAGTCGATTCAATTGACCATCCAAAGCCCGCGGCCTCAACCGAAGGCACTGTTCTTGGCCCTTTTCACACTCACGAGGCTGAAAATCTCCAGAACGGGTCCTCAATTTCACGCGACCCAGATGGCGAGCCGATGCTCGTCATCTGCACCGTCAAGGATACACAAGGGAGGCCAATTGTAGACGCCAAGATAGATGTCTGGGAAACCGATTCCAAAGGGTTCTACGACGTGCAATACGCCGACCATGATGGCCCAGACGGTCGAGCCGTGGTACGAAGCGACGAGAACGGTTGCTTTTTCTTCCAGGCCATTGTTCCTGTGCCTTACCCTATCCCAAGCGATGGACCTGTCGGGAAGCTTTTGAAAAGGCTACATCGTCATCCATATCGCCCCAGTCATTTTCACTTCATGTTTGACAAACCTGGCTACGACCGCCTCATCACGTAAGTTCTCGTCTACCTACTTTTCTGCATGTTCTAACAAACCAAAGGGCCTTGTATGTCCGTGGAGATCCATACGAGAGATCCGATGCCGTTTTTGGCGTGAAAGAGTCGCTCATCGTGGATATTGGCAAAGTCTCGGACGTCGAAGGGCTAGCGGAGAAGTACAAGGTAGATCCATCGACAAGACTACTGAGGTACGACTTTGTATTGGTCACAGATCAGGAGGCCAGCGATCTTCGAGACCGGAATGCTCTAGAGGCCATGAAAAAACAAGGTGCTACAAGAATGCGCATCATCAATGGCGTCCTTATTCCCGATCCTGATGTTGATTAAGAGCCTTTGGAGACTAGAAACTCTATAACATTTGTGTTCATTCATTGGAACTTGCGGGATCAAAAGACTGTCACTCGAGAGTACATCGAGGCGCGTAAATATCGGTGCATCCACGTACAGAGGAGCCTTCACGTCCTAAAGTCCCTAAAGTCGGCCCTTCGGGTCATGCAGTATAGCACTGCATTAGACTGAGGTTGGCTGTCATTTTCCTTAAACTAGTCCCACAAGCTTGTATCAGCATCTTCTCAGCTATCCTAGTCTGGGGGTCTTGCACAGAACTCTACGCGGTCCGGTCGAAGGATACACCGAAACTTGGCTAAGCCCCTGGAGAGTTTCAGATGTGACAAGACGACGTCAAGAAAGCATATAGGGGTTCTAGGACTAGCGCGATTCCGGATCCAAGGCATCTCCTTAAGATAAACTAGCGATTCCATTCCGACAAAAAAGATCCAGCTCGATTTCCCCAACACGCGACAGATGTGGCATATCCGAAGTAGTTATAGATCTCCCACTTTCTCTCCTTCATTTGATCTCCATCCTAGACTAACCATCCCCTCGTGGAATAGAACCGTCATTCTCGACACAAACGCATCAACCACACCCTGAACCTTGTGGGCAGACTCGGTAGCCTTCGTAGACATCCACGATGTGCTCTCCTTGATCCGTTCCAGCAAAACACGCGGGCACTGTGAGGGACTCGTTGCGGCAGAAGCATCTGGGTCATCCTCAACATCCCACTCTTTACTGGGCCTCAGCCTCGGGTGACTCGACATGGGCCGCGCATCACTCAGCTCCTCGCTGTCGGTCTTGACATCTAACTTTAGTCCCGTGTTGAAAACACTCCAGCTTTGATGTCCACCACAGGCATAACTGGCATAGCCGGGGCACGGTGTGTTGCACTCCTTGTCGTCTACTCTGGCGCTCTTCTGCGGGTACGTGTTGGAGCAGAAGCACTGGCTCCCCTGAGTCACCGCAACCAACATGTTCTCTCTTTTGCAGTGGTCAGAGCAACCGGTCACAGTGTTGTAAGACTTTCTCGATCTCCCACGGCCCACTCTGGCTGGAAGGGAGTTGTAGCAGCCATGAGATGTCCCATAGCCTTCCAGTGGCTCCCGGTAGGGCAGCTGCTTGGGAGGTCGCCTCTTAGGCTTGTTACTATCATGTTGGACATTCAGCTTCCGGCCTGTGTTGTAGACGCTGAAGGCAAACCCATGGTCAGGGTGGCGGCCACCACACGCATGCTCAGCGTCGCCAGGGCAGGGGATCTGGCAGAACTCGTCGGGCACCAGGGCCTCCTTGGGTGGGTAAGTTCTGGCGCAGTAGCATTTGGATCCATGCGTTACCGCGACGGGCCTTCCCTTGGCTTGACATATTGTGTTGCAGGTCTCACCAGAGTTGACTAGGACGCGAAATGCGCTCCAGGGACGCTGCTTGAAGCAGCCTTGTGAGGTGTAGCTGCCCAGCTGGGGAAGTTGCATAGGACGTTGCGCGGGAACCGACGCAGCGCCCGAAGAACGCTCAGGCGGATTCTTGCTGCTGTGCTTGACGTCCAGGTTCCGTCCCATGTTGTAGACACTGAAAGCTCCGCGGCCGCCGCACGCAACGGTGCGATCCCCGCGGCATCCAAAGTCGCAGGTCTCGTCACGAAGCCGAGACATCTCAGACGGGTACGTGTCCGCGCAGTAGCACATGTTGTGCTGCATCAGCATCGCGTCCTTTCCCTGCCGTCTGCACTCCAGGTAGCAATGAAGAGGATAGTTGAGTTCCAGATGCTTGGCGGTGGCAGACTCTGGAATCTCGCTGAAACAGCCCTGGGAGGTGTAAAGGCCATATTTCGGTGTCTCGAAAGACTTCTGCAGAGGCTTGACAGCTGGCCGTCTAGGGAGAGAAGGCGACTGGTTATGGCTACTGTCACTGTTGACTCGCGATTGCATGCCGGTATTGAATACACTGTAGGCCTCGTATTCCGCAGAACCACAGGAGTGCATGGGATATCCAGGACACTTGTAGTTGCAGCGCCAGTCGGGAAGTCGCGAGCTCTCGAGAGGGTAGGTGTCGGCGCAGTAACATTGATCAGTCTTAACTATTCCAGCAGGCATCCCTAGGCCCCTGCAGATCTTAGAGCACCTGCCGATCGAGTTGAAGGCCCTCGAATGTGGCTTGTCTGCCACCTCTTGAGCCGTGAACGAGAGGGAGCTGTAACAGCCACGCAAATTGGGGGGCGGGGCCGGACGCTGCCCCGACACGGCGGCTACCAGAGCCACCCAGAAAAGAACAGCGGCGAAGATCATGTTTGGCTTCGCCATGGCGTCAAAGAGTGAGGGACGTCGAGGCTTGTGATGAGAAGAGAGTTGCGCTGCCCCATTGTTTTGTAGGAACAGCCCAGGCACCGGGCTCGAGCCCCCTGCAATTTGCGAAATTGGATGTGAGCTGTTGTTGGTCAGCACCGCCAATTAAAACGGGGCAACCTCTAACATTTACTAGGATCATGCTCCTGAGCCAACCGATGATGCTGTTTTGCAACCAACAGACCCCGCAACCGAGGCACCTCCCTGGTAGAATCAGCCTACCAATAGCCGCTTCACCCAGATAAGGTAAACGCCGACACTACGAAGGATTCCGACAGGGGGATTTATGAAAAACAAGTGCAGGGTCAACCAACAACGCGCGGCCTGTCCCATTGCGACCACAGGTCATAGCAACTCCCGGCCTAAGCATAACCAACATGAAAGAGAACCGAGCGACACAAAAGCAAAGGGGCCTCTTGGCATGCTCGTCGCCGAACCGATTGCCTCCATCATTGACTGAAAGGACGGGTATAGGGCGAACTATCGGGGCCTGCCACAGGTTCTAGTTTCCGCCAGGCCTACTATGACTTAATATTCTCAGCTGTTTAGACATATTCAAGAGGTAATGATCGCGAAGCCTGCATTCATGGACGCTGGCCTTTTTAGGAAGAAAGCGGCAGCATCTATGCACTAGATGTTTTAATGCGAGGAATGTGTAGAGGAAAAGGTTCGAGTGACTGTGCAACCAGCCCTAGATAAGGGCATAGCCACGGCCAGTCAGCCAACGAGCGGGTTGAGAAACAGTGACCGAGGAAACGAAAGTCCTATTCAAGGTAAAGAATATTATAGAAAATATATTTAACAAGCTTGTCGGTGCAAAGCTACAGTGCCTACAGAGCAAGAAACCTAGGCCCTAACAAGTTTGGCACGCCCATTTCGCTACAAGTTCTGCTCAACCCTCTCTACTGCTCCTGAATAATCTCAATTCTCTAACATGTGTCGTAGCATTTGCTTTCCCCGATGGAAGATAGCGAGTTGGAGCCGAGAGTAATTTGTTTCCAAATTCACTCTATCCATATAAAGCATGTCCTTGCAAGTAAACTCGATAACAATCCGATGAGAATGCTTGCAAGTATGGGTCCAATAGTGCCTCGCCTTCTCCCTTCACCAATCCAGGACGAATCTAAACATTGGCAAATACCTCATCAAGCCAGGTCAGTGTCTGAAAAGCCAGTTGCTGCTCAGCACCGATTGCGCAATGCTCTCCAGCCCCCAGTTCTGTCTTGAACAAGAAGTAGTGTGACTGATGGCCCAAGAGTCTTGCCATTTCCTCTGGCTGTTCAGGCGCCATATCATCGTCCTGGCCCGAGGCAACAAATACGGGACACTTAATATCGGCAAGGTTCGTCTTGTTGAGGTTGAACTCGCCAACATGAGAAAGCCAGGTGTAAGGATCCGTGGTATTCCAAGCCCATGTACCTTGATCGATAGCCCAGCGGAATGAAGTAGGAATGTTGGGTGTTGCAAGTATTTTGGCGATGTACTCATTGAAGCCGGTCTTGTTTCCAGAAAGAAAAAGCTCATCTAACTGAGCTGGGAATTTTTCGATGATGGTGCGTTGAAGGCTTAGCATTCCATCAATCGCGACGACGGCAGCGAGACGATGCTCGCGTGTAGCAGCCAGAGGTGCGAGAAGTCCACCGAAAGACAATCCAATCAGTGCGACTCGATCGGAATCAACGTCTCTGCGCGCACGAACATAGTCGACGACAGGAGTAACAGCCTCCCACCACTCCGGAATGAAGCCAATATTCTGTTGTCGACGCACGGTTGGCTGGCCTGGACCCTCGTAGGTGATACAGTTCCATCCACGTGCAATGACCTCGCGACAGGTGCTATGATACAAGGCTTCCTGAGAACCATCATAGCCAGTGCCGACAATGATGGTAGGGAGGCGCGTCTTGTGAGTAGCCTTCTTGCCAGGGGGAAGCTGCGGATCTGCCGGGTAGAAGTATGCGGGAACAGTAAAGCCGTTCGCCTTTAGTTGGACAAAAGTCGGAGGATTGGGAAGCAATCCGACGGCCTTGGTGAAAGCTTCGTGCTGCTTATCCCAGAGAGTGTAGATTCTAGGATCGGACTGGTTGCCATGCAAAAAGAAGTCGGCGGCTCGATAGTAAGAAGACGATCGGAAATAAGCTGCCCGAGCAGAGACCCAGGCCTTCTTCTTCTCTGCCTCTTCAGCTTGAAGTCCAATCTCATCGGCAAGAAACGTGAACTCTCTGTACCAGCTCTCAATGTTGCCTGGTTCAATACGGGCGGCGGCCCTGAGGACTTCTCCTGTGGCACCGCCGCCTTCATTGGCCAGGGAGAGGTATTCGCTGAGAATAAATGCAAACTCGCTGTCATTGCTAAGCTGGTACATGGATGTGGTCGTGTTGGTTATGGTGATGTTTGGCGGATATGGCTCGTTTGCGCTGGCGACCTGCAGTATCATTTGTTACTCACAACTATTCAAGGGGTGCGCATCATAGGGGACATACAACAACGAATGCAGCGCCAAGCGCCATGAGCTGTTTGAAGGAACGCATCTTGTCCTGATTTACGGGGAGATGAAAGTCAAGAGTCGATGAGTGAATGAAGGCTGAGATGTCGGTTGTCGAGAGGGATAGGAGCATTTAAATACTCCAATTGAGTATCCCGGTCTCCTCGGATGCCACCAATGATCCCATTTCTCCCCTTTCGAATGAAATGCTGCATCTGTCTTGGACCGGGGTTTCTTATCCGCCTTTCTGTCACCGGTGTTGAGGCTGAGGTTTTGAATCGAATGAGTTACCCCGATCGGGATAGTCAACTGTGGCGCAGCTTACTCTGCCACTTCTATTCGTCAGACGAAAAGCTTAAGGGTCGATGACGCTACTCATCGGCTGCGGCTGGTCCTCGTTTTTCTTGCCCTAGCTGGTAAGACTGTCAGACAGATCGAATCGGTTATCCGTTCTGCTATAGCGCATGTCGGTAAGGGCATTGCCTCAAATCTCGGGACTGGCTCTATTGGTGGAGGGTGAATTTTGCTCGGGTATCGGCATTCAACAGGAAAGGCAGTACGAGCAAGTGCTGATGTGAAATTAAGTCAGTGACGATCGTTGCTGAATGCGTGTGTTATGGCTACCTCTGGCCGAGTATACCCCGACATTTTGTCGAGCTGAATCCATCCGAGCATCCGCAACCCATGTTGAAGGAGCTGTCATCAGCCCTATCACGCTTGTCAAGGTGTCAGACCACTCACAAATGACAAGGGTGGGAACGAAAACGACGAAGCGTCCCATTTCTCAGCCACAGCAAGCAGGGATTTCGAAGGTGCAGAACAGCATTAACGATAACGAGCTTAACGGGGAACAAAGGGCTAGGGAATAGGTGTAAATTATTAATGAATATTATCCATAATTATTACAACAATATCCCGACATACTTAGTATTCCTACCTGATTAATAAATCCAAAGGTCTATTTATGAAATGAATATAGGGTACCTAGACTATGATTCGTTATTTTTGAAAATGCTACCCTTCTGGGTTAGACTGACATCCTTTTAGCAATAAAACTGACGGAGGCCGCGGTTCCCGGCTGTCATAATCAATATCCTTGTCGTTGCGATCGATTTTTCACGTCGATGCATCAAGACACCTCACTAGCGATGCGCCTAACTTCTGGACAGCCATGCCAGTCGGAGCCGGCGCAGAGGTTTGGTCGGTGAGCGCTTCCCTAGCATTGTCAATTCCCTGGCTCACCTTCAACAGGCTGCCGCCGTTGCCGGATTGACCGGCGACTTGTTCGTCCATCCCTTAGAAACCATCATCACCCGAATACAGTCCCCAACATATGCAACTAAATACAAGTACCAAAATGGCCGTCTGCGACCTACCTTATTTCGGGGCCTATACCAGGGTTTTGGGCCCACCCTGATTGTCGGTATTCCCTCGTCTGCAGCTTTCTTTACGGTATACGAAGGGATGAAAAGTTCGTTTCAAGACATGCAGTCGGATGGATATCTTCCTGAACTTCCTCCTTCAGTGGTTCATGTTGTCAGCAGTGGTGCTGCAGAACTGGTCAACTGCGCAATCTCGAACCCTGCAGAAGTTCTCAAACAAAATGCCCAAGTCGAACAAGGAGGCACTACACGGAAACCGTGGGGCTGGTACACGGTTCGAGCCCTACAGAACTTTGCAAGCCGGCCTGCAAGTCTGTGGACGGGCTATTCGGCCTTGCTAGCCAGCAATCTACCAGGTACTTGTATAACGTTTGGTCTTTACGAGTATATCAAAGAAACGCTCCTGCATCGACTGCACGAGAAAAATGGGCAGATAGACCCTACAATATCGGTACAAGTTCAAATCAGTGCCCTCAGCGCAGGCCTGGCTGGTGGCTTTACTTCCTGCTTTCTAGTGCCCATTGATGTCATCAAGACGAGAATGAGACTTACGGCGGGAGGGCATGGGAGCGATAACAAGACGCCTCTCAGGAAATCAAACAGAACTCTGCCAGTCACCAGTTTTGTTGACATTGCAAGGGAGACCCTGAGAGTTGACGGTGTGGCTGGGTTCTTTCGAGGGTTCACTCTTACATGTGTAGCGGCTACTGTTGGGAGTGGATTGTATCTTGGCTGTTACGAGGGCGTTAAGCTGTGTATGAAAGCCTCGGAGGATGAGTATGAAGAAAAGAGGTCTTAGAGAAAGAGCCGAGGTATCGTCTACCGTATTATGTATTATTAGCATGCCCTTCTCAGCCTGTAGTGATAGGTCTCCACTCATTATAGATGCGTAAAATAGATTGTTTTACGCCTTAACTCTTACCGGTGGCATTTCCATTCTATTAGCTTCGTTATTTCGCCAAATACATATATACAGAACTGCTTTTTTTCGTACGATCAAATACTCATAAGCAGTACTAAGCTACGAACTTCCCACATAACCTTTCCTCCCCGCGAGTTGGTGTTTTGCTTATCATCGGTATCTGTATCAAGACGTGTATGGTTCAATGCTTTACAGCCTAGCTTCTCACACCGATAACATAAGGAGTTCACGGTAGGCATATTTACCACCATTCGTAAGTCCTCTTTTTTCTCAGGGTCTCTCAGTCACCTTCTTGGCCTCAACCTCCAACTGGTGTGAAGTCTTTGTGGTTGCGAACCTCCAGGCAGGCACCTTGCGGTCAAAAAGCTCATCCAGTTCATGGTATGTGCGTCCCTTGGTCTCTGGAAAGAGAAGCACGCATGGAATCAGGTACAACAACGTGATACCGCCAAAGAACAGGCCGATCTTCTGCCCCCACCCAGCATATTGATTGGAGAGCATGAGCGGAACACAGTAGTTCTAGGGCACATCATTAGAGACTGCCGTTCGATCTCCGAAGTTAACTTACAAATAAGACGCCGGTAAGGTACTGGATAGTTACTGCGATCGACGTGGTCTTGGCTCGTAGACTAGGACTAGAAATCTCGACGAGACTGATCCAACCTTTACGCAGTTAGTAGGGAAGAAAGAAACGCAGGCAATTTGGTGAGCTTACCAATAGGAGCGAGCGAATTGGCATATACAAATGCCCATAGAGAGCATAGAGCAACCAGAGCCATCCCAGAAGCACTGTTTTGTTTCATGAACCCAAGGCCACCAACGACAAAGCATATAACAGCCATAGTTGCACCGCCTCCGATAACAAGAGTCCTTCGACCAACTTTGTCGACAGTGTAGAACGCAATAATGATACCAACGACAAGCACCATCTGCTTGATTATGTTGCCGAGAAAAGGATCATGGACGCCAGCAAGTTGGAAGAAGTAGGTAGTATATCCAAACATCAGCGGTACACCCACTATATTCTGAAAGGTGAATGGAAGTGTGGAGATTATGGCTCGTTTCATGTTGGTCTTGCTTGTGAAAAGAGCTTTCCAGTCGGAATTCTCCAGGCCTTTCTTTGCGAGCGAGAGAGATTCCTCCATTTCGAATCTGACAACTGCATATTCGTGATCGATATCGTAGTCTTTGACACGTCCGATAAGTTTCCGAAGAGCTTTCTTGCCTTCTTCGTGTCTGCCTTTGGATGCATACCAGGCTGTGATTGTGAGTGATGAATTTTAGAAGGCACGGTAGAATACTTACCTGGGGTTTCGGGGAGGTAGAGCATTGGAAAGAGCCAGAGCCCCGTAAATATGAATTCAGAATAAAATATATGACGGAAAGCCAGTGGCTTAGTCTCTTCAAGGACCTTAAGGGCAACGGCCAGGAATACTTGACCGAGTGCAAACGCAAGGGAGAAGCTCCCAAGCAAGGCGCCTCGGAACTGGGGCATAGCGACCTCTGACATGTAAACCATTACTGAATTACCCATCATGCCGCCAGCACAGCCAGCCACAAGTCGAGCAATCAGAAGAACCCACCAGTTGGGGGCGACGACTTGGATAATAATAGACTAGACTATCAGCATTTGTGTATTGGTCTTGATTGGCTGGCTTACCAGAGTAAGGAAGAAAGTCACTCCCCACATGTTGAACTTGCGTCCAAATCGATCTGCTGTGATAGGAGAGATGGTTTGGATAAGAATCGACGTGATAAAGTAACTGGCTGACCAAAGGGAGATATGTTGAGGGTCAAGAGCAGGCTCTCCAGTATCTGGATCCTTGACAGTTGCAAAGTATTTGATGAAGCCTTCATTGGCAATGATGCTTCCGATGACGGAGTTGGCGTACCCAGCATACCTATGAAAGGGTTGTCAGACAATGGTTACGAGTTGATCTTAATACTCACATTCCCGCCAGTGAAACACCAACCCCAGTGACATAAAGTCTCCAGAACTTCTTGACACATTGAGCACGGGTCAAACCAGAGAATGCTGACGTCATTGGAGTAGCATCGTGGTCTTTCTTCTCGCCATGCTCCGTCTGGACAACATTAGCCTGTTCCTGTTCTTTCATCATGTGGAATGGTCTTGGTCAGTGTTGCCCAGGTCGTCGATGTCGTGGCGATAGCTAACTTGAATGATGAACCGAAAGTAATAGTGATAGAATGTGGTTTATATGCTCCTCCGACGGTACGGAGAGTAGACCGAAGTAGCCACCCTTGATTAGCCTGCCTCTGTTTGTGTCATGGGTAGTCACTTGCCCTAGATCCCCACATGTTGTAAGTGAGCCGATGCGGGGGTGACCTGGAGGATTCTCTCCTCGTTTAGCAACGCGGGGAATAGGTCAATTGCCCCAGACTAGTCCCAAATTCCCGGGTTTGTGCCGCTTGTAGTCGGTAGGCCATTGGGTAGCAAGCATTTGACGGATCCAATGGTCTGGTTGTGGCGTGTGAGGGATTTCGGCGTAGTAATCGGCCGGTCATTGTCCCAAGATCCGGCAATGGACGAACCAAGCAAGTAGTTATTGTTCGTGCCAGTTACTAACTTTCTCAAAGAAGCCATTCGTATCTACGGCTCAACGGACCGGATAAAGATCGGCAAGACTTGGTTGCTGAAGTGGTCACGAGGGATGAGGGTGCCCAGGTTAACAGGTAATAAAACAATGGTTTAGGCGAGTGAGGGTCACGCGGCTTGATAGCGCCAACAGACCTCGGCTCTTTATAAGTGAGAGTTTTACACCCAAGCAGTAATTATCTCAGCAGTTGCAGTTGATGAAGCCTAAAATGGTGCTCCAGGGAGGGTGTGGTAGAGTCGTTCTTCTTGGAGCTATCATTAGTTCAGTGCAATTTGCGCCTAGATCAAAAGCAGATTATGCCACAGAAAAGCATTATAATTACCCTCACTCATGCTATCTATTGACACATCTCTGTCCACCGTTTCTTGAGAACCTGTGCTGCGCCCTTTGGTCTCCGGTCTCGCGTAAACACACCCTTCTTGTTCCCATCAACCCGAAAGATGAAGCTAGTGGGCGTCTGGAAGTCGGCAAAGTTCCATACTTGCTCTCCAACAACACTCTCTACTCGATCAAAGACGCGGTGAGACATTTCGAGCACTCTGCTCTGGTACTCTTCACTCCAAGGAACATCTCCGACCGTGTGTAGACCCGCGAGGGTATCAGCGCCATATTCCGTCATGATTATGGGCTTGTGATACTTGGTCTCCCAGCTCCGCAGATCCTCTTCCAAACCTTCTTCAGCTGCCTCCAGGTCCCCGGTATTCAGATACCAGCCATAGTAACGGTTCAGACAGACAACGTCAAACAAATCAGAGATTAAATCTCTTTCAACACTGGCCTGTTTCTCGTTTGCAAAGCAAACAGGGCGGGTAGGTTCTAGCTCACGGGCCAAAGTCACCAATGGCTCCATGTACTCTCGGACACCGGGCTCGCTAGCCGCAGGCTCGTTGGCAATGGTCCATAGAACAACTGATGGATGGTTCTTGTCTCGAGCGATGAGCTCTTGGATAGCTTGTGAATGGGCCGCCTGAGTCTTTTCGTTCATTGTGTCCGGTGAAAAGGTTGGGATAGGCTTCAGCCCAAAGATTCCAGCGACTATCGTAAGATTGAGACCAACAGCTGCTGTCTCGTCAATAACCACAATACCATGTCGGTCTGCATACTCTAGAACCTCTTCCGCATATGGGTAATGTGATGTGCGGAATGAATTAGCCCCCATCCATTTCATCAACTGGAAATCATGGACCATGTATACTGGGTCGTATCCTTTGCCGCGGATTGGAGTGTCTTCATGTTTGCCGAATCCTGTAAAGTAGAAAGGCCTGTCGTTGATGAGGAACTGGTTGCCAGACACCTTCACTGATCGTATTCCGACGGCAAGATCATAAGTATCTGATACCCTTTCGTTGTCTTGGGCTACGATTTCAACACAAAGGCGATACAGGTATGCAGCCCCAGGCTGCCACAGATGAGCCGAACAGATGGTCATAGAACCACTGAGAGCTGAGGCTTGGCAGACAATGTTTCCCTCTTCATCCAGTAGCTTTATCTTGCAAGTGTTTTGACCCAGGGGGGCGTTGGTGGTGACATCAAAGTCAACGATCCCTGTATTTCCCTGGACTTGGGTTGCCACCGTGATGTCGTTGACAAAGATAGTTGGCACGCTATACAGCCAGACGGAGCGTGCTAGGCCGGCATAATTGAAGAAGTCATGCTGGTAGTGTTGCTTTCGCTTGCCATTCTCGAGGGTCTCGACTCTTCCCGGTGGGATTGTATGCCAGTCGAGCTCATTGTTGACTGCCACAGTGAGGCGGAATTGTTGTCCAGGCGTAACAAGTTTGGTGATGTCGGCCTCGAAAGGAGTGTATCCTCCGATATGCTCAACAAGAAACTGGTCATTGATATAGACGCGGCCTTGGTGGGTTGCAGCGTCCAGTCGCAAGAAATATCGTTGCTGAGACCAGCTTTGAGGAATAGTCACGTTCCTCTGATAGTACACCCATCCAACATGGTCTCTAATTTTTGGGTCCACGAAGATGTCGTTGTAACTGGCCGGTACTGGCACTTGGAATGCTGGTGGAATGACCCGTTTCCATGCCTGCTCCGACTCCAGTTCAATGGATTGGGCCAAGGCAAAGTTCCAGATGCCATCCAATGAGATGAGTTCTCGATAGGGGTTAGCCTGAGGCTTGAGCATGTTGCCAACGTCTTGAGAACAAAGGAGCGGGAGTTCTTCGAGGTGCTATGAGAGAGTGTTTGCTTACAACTTAGCCAAGAGTAGCTGAGACCTAAATAAGAGCACAATGTTGTTGAATTGGCGCTTGGGGTGGGCCTTTTCAAACCAGAATGGTGGAGATAGGTGGCAGCGGACCTTTGCTCGGAAGCATGGCCGCCAGGAGTCTTGGACGAAGATCACGATTGTAAATGGTTGATGAATTTTCTTGGTTTGTTAATGAGGCCCAGATTGCTCGCCCTTGCTTATTAATGCATGAGTTCCTGATCGTTTCTACAAACATTTACAACAATCAACTTGACAAAGGATAATCTCATCAAAGATTCGAGACACCATCAACCGCTCAAAGCGCGTTCCGGGGCGAATGGCACGATCGGCCCTCGGCTAAAGTGTCGGGCGACAGCTGTGCGAGCTCCGAGACGCCAAGTTGACCCCGCAAAGCATCCTCGTGATCGACGGCCCACTAGACATATCCCAGTCTACCAGTCAGGGTGTGATTGATGATTCGGTTTGTGGGGTTGATCGGCTAGGGAACGAGTCGCGCGATCGAGGTGTCCGAACAGTTCAAGTGAACCTGCCGGCGACCCAGCCCATTCGGGACCTTGGAATGTCTCGTATTGTTCGGAATGAAAGGTAAATGCCGGCATCATGGACCCGACGCACGATGTTTCCTCCGAGACCGAGTTGCCATCATGCAGCGGATGCAGGAAACGAAAGCTCAAGTGCTCGAGACAGAAGCCCGCCTGCTCCAATTGTGAACGACTCGGTATGATGTGCATAAGCCCCGCGATCTATTTGTGACTCACGTTGCTTAGGAACATCTTGCATCTACGAAGTCCGTCGCAGCAAACCAGGGTTGAAAAGCGGTGCTATAGAAAGCCTCAACCAGCGGTTAGGTATGGTTTCGTTATCCAGTACCAAGGTCTTAAGGTGACACCACAGCTTACACCTAAGGCAGAAAAGGTAGAAAGGGCTTTGTTTGGTCAAGACCATACACAAGACACCAGTGATCCTATTGATTCAGAACCGTTACATAGGGTTGACATCCCATCTCCTCTCGAAAAAGTCCTTTCTACGCTCGCTGGGGAACTGCAGAGACTCAATCAAAACATCACACCGACGCATTTAAGGCAGGACCCTGATGGTCCCCGTAAACGGAGGAGGCACGAGGAGTCCTTGGTGGAAAAGGGACTTAACGCATCACTTGGCAAAGGGGATCTGCCTGATGTTTCTGAAGAATATGACGTGATATCTGAACTGCTTGACGATCTGCTAGATGCATATTTCTCTCATATTCAGCCATGGATCCCAATGATCAATATGAGAGATTTCAGGGGACGGATTGATCGAGATGGCCACCAGACCATGAAGGTAGTTCTCCAAGCAATGGCCGTTGCCGCTCTTCGACACGTTGAAAGAGACGGGGAACCTTTACCTCGGGAGTACGTCAGGGTTGAAACATGCAGGCTCCGGCGGGCTGTACTACTGGATGCATTGGACGGTCTTTCCGTTCAGAATCTACAAGCGCTCATTATTATTGCTTTCACTGATGTACGGAACCCCTGAGATGGTTGAGTTGTTACTTACATCCTTACAGATTGGAGATGGAAACTTGGAAAAAGCTTGGCCTATTATCGGTTCCTTAACGAGGACTGTTGAGTACATGGAGTTGTCGGTGGAGGCAGAGGACCGCCAGTTGCGTCCAGCAGTACTTCCATCTGCTGTTTCTCTGCCTCCGCCGCTTGAGTGGGTAGAAGAGGAAGAACGAAGAAGGGTCTTCTGGAACATCTTTATTCTTGACAGGCATGACACCCAACTCCTATTGAGAATGCTGCTGACTGGCCTAGATTCTCCTCGGTGGTAAAAGGGTAGGTAGTCTTGTCTTGAATGGTCGCCTGGCTAACCGATCAAGCTGGAACACGAGCCTTACTGCGGCGGATGTTTGCCGTAGATTACCGATCTGTGGGGGCAGGTGGTATGAGGACGAGCCCGCGGTGACGCCGTATTTTGGCATATGGGATCGTTCCAGAGCCAGAATAGGTAACTCGATTACGTTTCTGCCAGGTCACTACCCAAGCCCTTCTCACTCAGCCGGAGGTGAGACTACAGATGCAGAGCGATCGGCCCCTCCATCCCGCAGTCAACGAGCTCCCTCTAACGCAGTCGACATGTCTATGGTTGGTGCGTTCGCTTATCATGTCGAGTCCATTGAGTCACTTAGCCAGATTACAACCTACTTTTTACAGACAAAAATTAACCTTAAGAGCCGACAAGAGGTTTCAAATTGGCTGACTAGGTTCAAGGAGCTGGATCTTCGTTTAGTCCAGTAAGTACACTTCAGCACGTCGTTCAGAACTCTAACACAATCAGTTGGAAGATGTATTTGCCACAGCAATGGAAAGACTCTGGTATTTCGCGCGAGACAATGCCGGGCGTGATGGATCCAAACATGACCGTGGCCAACGCAACCCACAATACCTCATTGATACTGCTGCATCAACGTATTGCTTACCCAGATCCTGAGTTGAGCGGCATTCGGCTGCCGAGTCTTTGTAGTGCTGATACATGCTACACTGCCGCTGTAGAAACAGCAAATATCACGACCAAATACTTGGAAGGCTCGTCGCCAAACCTGCCTGTTTCGCCACAACTTGGGATTTGCGCGTTTGTTAGTGGAAGAGTGCTATTAGGTGAGACTTGTTGTTCCTCTACTGGCCTAGCTGCTAACAGTTGAGCAGCTCACTGGCGTTACTACAAGTCGAATCTAGCCGATGAATTTGGGGTTTTGGTGGATAATTTGAAAGAAATGTCCTCCAGATGGTCTGGTTTGAAGACAGTATCGACCCACCGACCGTCATGCTTATTCTCCCAACTGGCAGATCGCCTGACCAACCTCTATCATGAATATCAAGAATCTGGTGAGGGGGTTGCATCCAGCAAGGAGTTTTCAGGCTTCACACCTAGCTCTCAATCTGGAGGTCCCCAAATTACCTATCAAGCCGCTTCATGCCCGGGGGTAAACATTGTGCCCCAACTTTCTGCTCCGAATCCAATGGGACAACACGATGAGCAGTGGCAAGCCGTAACCGACTCATTGCAGCCACAAACAAACCCCAGAGATGAACTATCCGCAATATCACAGCTCCTAATGGACAACGATTTTCTGGAAATGGATCGGATTATTAGTTTTGAGGATATGATGTCTGCAGGAGAGATGTCACATACGCTATTATGATCATCTTTGCCTCATGGAAAATGGATTTGAATTATAGGACTGGCCAGCGTACGCCTTAATGTCAGAATGATACATGGATACAGTCTCCCTTCGATTTTATATTTCCCGCCCTGATTTCTGGTTCGTCCAACCATCTATCTCTCAAACTCTTTCCTTGCTTTGTCCATCCTCCATTAGCCTCCCGAGAAATGGCGAATACCTTTGTCACCATTAAGATTTCGGTGCCCTCTTCAGACTCAATAAGGGCTTTCTCAATAGCTGGGATGAGCGTGCGTTGTCTCATCAAGTTGGTGTTTGGTTCGGGCTTCAAAGCGGTGGCGGCCGTTTCCGCACATGAGGCAACCAAGCAATCCGACGTAATACCAGATACCCCCTGTTCACTAAGAACCAGGACTGATCTTTCAGTCTTGATCACTCCTTCGACTTCTCCAACACGACATTCTGCATGTAGTTGGGCCAGCTCAAGCGGTCTCAACTCCAGTGTGTCTTGTCGGTGACGGCCGTGAATAGCAAAACCCCCTTCAACCGTGAAAAGTTTCCCGACTTTAGACTCTAACTTGACACGATGTATTCTGACGTGCCAATCTGGCCATCGAGTTGTAGGGGGGACCATGGTAGTGCAGACAGAAACAGAGTGGTCGGCCCAAGGAAACCATTGTACCGTCGCTGCAGGGACTTCTTGAGGACTGGTGCCGTCAACAACGGCTGTCTTAAACGTAGGCTCAGCACATTTGTACTTGACAGCCCAGGTCTCTGTCCCATCACGACTGAAAGCAAGCGTATTGTCTGGTGCGACTTGGGCTATCCCATGGCCCCCTACTGGAACAGAAAAGCCAAACGATGACGAGTAGGCGAATTTGCTGTACTTTGCCATAACGCCCTTAAAGGGGATTCCAATAAACTGGGCAAAAGATAGCAAAAAGTGGTGATTACTGTCTGGGTGGTTGCAAATAATCTGACGGGGCGCTGGAAGTACTCGAAGAGCGGCTTCTCGAGGAATGTCGGGGTATGGAGCTTCTGGTTCTTCCCAAAATGGACTATCCTCTTGAATTCCAACAACTATCAGGGACTTAAGCGCCCAGTAAACGGATTGAGGAGAGTTGTAATCCTCTGTGAGATACATTTGCCTATACTGTCAAACCGGGCACAATAAAGCTTCGACAAACTTACGGATATATCCATCCTAGGTTCAAGACTCCATCATTGTAAAAGATGTCATCTGAATGCCTTGCCCACCATCGCAGGTGGCGAAGTAGAAAGCCTTTTACTGCGCCTGAGGTTGCTAGAGGCTTGGGCATATTGACAACGTCGGCAACAGCCAATGCTGCAAAGAAACCGCCACAAGCGAATCGATAAGTTAATGAGCGGCCAAACGGGATAGCCGCACCTTTCGGAGTTAGCACTCGTACCCATGGCCCCTAAAGCGACATACCGGCCTTGTCAAAGAATCGGCAGAATCCACGCCCGAAATCCCTCGCCTGCTGCTTATACCGTTCTGTACGCTCAGGATCCAGATCTCCAGCAAACCTGATGTATAACAGCTGACTAAACTGAATCGCGAAGCTGCCTGAATAGTAACAAGCGTTTCTACTGTTGGATACTGTGTTTGCTCTTCCCGTTTCTTTATAAACCTCGAATTCTTGCTGATCCAACTCTGCGGAACGCCAGAGACCGTCGCCGGACCAGCCATCAGTGATGTAAAACGTATCAAGGCATTCCAAATCTTGCCGCAAGTATCGTCGCACAGTTGGCGTGTCGATCTGGCAAATTTTGAGTAACGCCAGGTTAGCAAACACACGGAACCACAGCCAGTTGGCTCGGGGCAACTCCTTGTTATGCAATCCAGAGAGCCAGCTGATCAGATTCTGCTGAGACTTTTCGCTAAGGCGCTCCCAAAGCAACTCTCTTGGAGCGGCTAAAAGCGAAAAGGATATCATCTCTGCTTCAACCATGCGCTGGTCGAATGATTTGATCGACCCCCAGTAATCCGGATTGTCCGGGTCAGTGCCAGCTTCGAGTCCATCCAACCAAGGCTGCAACAGCTCCATATTGGTAGATCTCCCCATCAGCAGTGCGCCAATGGCCCATAATGGACGTGCGAAGCCTTCAAGCTGTGCTGCAGTCTCATCAAAGTGAGTGCCCGTAGCGTGCGGGATCTTTACCCTACCCCTTCCTGCGGACATGTATTTCATGAGCGGGGTAATGAGGGCCTCCGCTGCGCGGATGACATCGTCCCGTGTTTTAAAAGGATTGTCGCTAAATCCAGGGAGTGGAGGCATGTTGTGAGAGATACAGTAATGGAAACCGACCAGTTGAAGAGTGATGGTATAGTTGGGAATCTTTCCTTCCAGGTTTAACATATGGTCCGTGATTGACCTTCGGTATCGGGCAGCTGCCGGCCCCGATAGCACGCTCAACTGTGGGTGCTTCGGGGATCGGGGCAATTGTCGGAATCATGAGACCGAAACCGGCCGAGATCAGAACAATCTATCTGTAAGAACCATTGAACTCGAGTTACTATGTGAGCTTTAATAGCCAAAAATCGTCTTCCCTTGTGAACTCCATAGTAAACCAAACTCGATCATAATGGGCAGCATTGACCAAATCCCGAGCTACACCCCAAGCCTCGATAGCCACGGGAAACCCAAACCCTCTCAAAGCATGCAACACCGTCTACCCGAACTTTTTGCTGAAAACATAACCGCCAAAATATTGAGAACTGCGACGCAGAATCTGGAGGGAAACGTAAGCTAGCATCCAAAGTGGATTAGGCAATAAGCTCACGCACTATAGAATCCTCCCATCCAGTACCCCGAGATCGTACCCCAAGATGGTCCCAACTTTGGGCACTATCAATCTCGCAACATTGACTTTTGGACTTGCGGATTTTTTCCTGGCTGCATATACTCGCTTCTTGAGCGACTTATCAAGTACCCCGGGAGCCTAACATCAAGCACATGCAATGGCAGAAATCTGGTCACTCTACGCCGCCAGCTACAATCTCTAGGCAAGACTTGGTCTGACCCAATTCATGGAGAGTCCCGCCTCACCAATACGCATGACATGGGATTTATCATGATGCCTCATATGCGTCCCAGGTGGGAGCTCTATCATGACGAAAGCGCATTACAAAGCATCATCACATCGGCAAGGAACTTGTCCACTCGATTCAGCCCTGTAGTTGGGGCAATTCGGTCCTGGGATGACGATGTTTGGTCCTTAGTTACGTCGGGTAAGGGAAAGTCTGGAGATTACATTGTGATCATTGACTCCATGTGTAATCTCGACTTACTTTTCTACGCGTCTGCGCAGACAGGCGACCCCTATCTAGCAGAGGTTGCGGAGACCCATGCTCGGACCCTCCTCGGTTCTCACATCCGTCGTGAATCCGGGCTATCCCGAAATGGCTTTGAAGGGACACTATACAGTACCAGCCATGTTATCAACTTCTGCCAACCAACAGGAAAGATTTTAGAGAGACTCACGGCACAAGGCCATAACGCAGTATCGACGTGGTCGCGTGGACAGGCTTGGGCTATACTCGGTTACGCGCAGACTTTCGTGTGGACTAAAAAGGCCGAGTTTCTTGACGTGGCTTGTGGATTGGCAGAGTACTTTCTCCTCAGGATGGACACTGCACCAGCGTGCGTAGAGGTTGATGTATCGAGGCCCGATGGAAGCTCGAAAAAGGCTGGGCGATATGTGCCATTGTGGGATTTCGCCGCTCCTCCAGACGAGTATTCGCCGCCATTACGGGATGTCTCAGCTGGTATGATAGCGGCAAATGGCCTGCTTGTTCTTTCTCAAGCGTTGGCGGCCGAGAACAAGTCGTTAAGCTCAAGCTATCTTGACGCTGCTATCGCGATCGTCGAGGATACTCTAGCGTACTCCCTCTCTTTAGACAAGGCACAGATTGACATCGGCGCAGATGGTCAGTTGATCGGTATGGATTCAGTTTGCGGAAAGACATTTGAGTCGATTCTGCGGAATTCCACGGTTTCAAATTGCCCGGCTGGGATAACACAGATTAGAGACCACGGCTTGGTATATGCAGACTACTACCTGATCGAGTTTGGGACTCGTATTCTTCGAATGGGCATATTCTAGTACTGCCTACCAAATAATAGAAATAGAAAAAGATCCAAGGAGCCGTCGAAGAAGAGCTTTCCATTTGAGCAACATTAACTCCGGGCCGAATCCGACTAGGCGACTCTACCAATTTACAATTTGGTAGCTGCATAGTCATTAAAGCATGGCCAGCAAAGATGGTAAGGTAGTCTTTCCAATAATTAGCTGATTCAACTATGACTTGGCCGTTTCCCAGAAAGGCATCGCACCTACCCAAATGGTTGCAGGTGAGGCTCCATCACGTTGCGATAACCTTATCGTGGTTAAGGCTACCACGGTAAATTCAACCGCCAATTACCAAATGAGGAAAGCCTACCAAACTTTATTTCTTGTCCAGTCTCGCTCCTATCACCAAAGGGAGAAGGGCCGTATTCAGCTCTTTGTCATCTTGACACTTGATTTACTTCTGGCCGCGTAACCTGCAGTTGGTAGGAGGACCTCCGTCCTCATCCGGCTTACCGCATCGGTCACAACATGTCCCCACTCCAGCTGAGACTATTGGAACGCCACCGCGTGCCTCAGGCTGCAATGCCTTCAGCTGAACGTGGACAATCGAGTCATTTCTACTCCTCTCTGGATGCTATGGATCCGTTATCTATCGCGGCGAGCGCCGCCGGGCTAGCTACCGGCTGTGCGGCGATTGTCAAGACTCTATATACCTGGATAGACGACACTGTCGACGTCGACGAAAACGTTTCTACCCTGCTTGAAGAGGTCACCATCCTCTCGCGGGTTCTCGAGTCCATCAGCAATGCCTCGGCTCAGGTGCCGCAGGTCGTCGTCGCCGAAATAGATCCTGGCAATGGCCTCTGGGCTAGTCTCAGGGCTACTTTGGGCGACGTGAAGAACACATTCAAGAAACTCAATCAGTTGTTATCGGAACTCGAGAAGACCAGCTTCTTCAGCCGGGGTTTCTTAAGAAAACCCACTAAGCAAATCAGATTTAGTCTTCGATCCAAGGACATTACTACCTACAAGGACAGAATAAAGTCATACAATACTGCCATGACCAGCGCCCTCCAGATGATCAATGTGTACGTCAAGCTTAGCGTCCCGTGGTCGGATATTATTACTCATGCCCAATGTCAGATGCCTTCTCATCCACAGCAACTCCTCCCAGGATTCTGTGTTCAGAGTTCTGTCTGGTCTGAAGTCCCAGGTTAGACGAGTTGAATTCGCCCTCCAATCTGGAGGTCCATCCAGTCCCGGTCTTTCTGGGACAAATGAGGAGGATGATCGTATCTCTCGAAACCTACGGCAGTTTGTCCAAGTTGCAGAGACATTTCACTCGAGTGCTAGTACCATCGTCAGAGACGGGGCTCGGTCTACCGTTTGGGGAGGAAGCGTCATGGGAGATCCCTTAACAGAAGCACAGACGTCTAGGATCGAGAGATGGATACCACCCCCTGTCAGCGAAGAGCCTTCGGGCTATGGTCCTGACGGCCTTCCCGGGGGCGGTGAATCCTCAGCAAACATCGACTCTGACTCTGACTCTGATATTGACAAGGACCTTGCCAGAAGACTCGAAGAGTTGGCGATCCAGAACGAAAGGAATGGAGATCACGCAAAAGCGGAGCAGTTCTACCGAAGCGCTATTGATCGTGGAGAAGCAAGCCACAGATCAGCAAGCGACATTACGGCTATGAGAGTGCGACTGGCATGTGCATGCATGCGCCAACAAAAATGGGCAGATGCTGATGGACTTATTGCTCCGATTGCATTCGAAAGAAAGGCAAACGACATACTCGTCTACCATGCAATGCATGCGCTTGCTATGGTCTATATGGAAGATTCCAAGCTTGAAGAAGCTGATCGGTATTGTAAGCGTGCTCTTTGGGGCAAAAGAAAAGTACTTGGTAAGGATCATCCCGCTTGCTGGGACACCCTGGGCTTGCTTGCCCGCATTTCCACTGAGAGAAATAATATTGTCGAGGCGGAAGCCCACCGAAGCTTCATACCTCCCTCCTCCCTCGTGTCAGTCGATACCACCCCTTTGACGTATCTCAATCGCTCTCTTAGGGGATCTACTTCGTCTGTCAGTGCCCACAGCACCAGTTCATCTGTTCAGCAACCCCTCCCGGCTGTTCAACATGAAGATTCTAGAGCACCCATCCAGCCCTCGAGCATACGGCGAATCTCACAACCATCTTCAGCGGGCTCGCCAATTTCACCACGGCCAAATTCCCAGAAACCATTCGACTATCCAACCCCCTACGGATCTCAGTACATGCCTCCCACAACACCGCCAAAGCACCGGAATAGCATTGGATATGCGGAGGGCCAATACTACCCACCAGCGCCTGTAGCATGGCAGCCAGCGCCCAGTCCACAGTCTAAATCTCGACTCTTTGTTTGCGTTCACTATCTCCAGTATAGTACGGAGCATACTAGCGTGGCATACGCATTTTGTGGGACTACCCCAGGCGATGTTGAACTGGTTACCAAATGGCCAGGTTCCCCGAGTCTCAGCAAGCCAACAGTAACTACTCCCCAGCCGCTTTGTGCACTTTAGTTCTGACACATCCAGGTGCCAACTGTCCTGTACTACAATCAGTACCAGAAGGTGGTGGGCTGGGGCCACGATATTGCAGACGCACTCAGTCCGACAGGTTATCCCAAACCGGGCATTCGGAGGCTTGAATGGTTCACCTTGCATCTACTAAGACAAGGAAACCAATTCACTGATTCGACTAACCTACCTCCCCTGCCAACTGGGAAAGACGCCACCGACGTTTCAGCCGATTACCTGTATGAGTTGCGTTTAGCTATTCGGGCTGCATTGCAAGAGCAGCTGGGAGATGTGTTCACACGACAGGAAGCACATATTCACTGGCTATTTACCGTCCCGTCTTTCTGGCAACATGGCTCCAGTGTTACCTTGCGAAGGGCTATCGAGCGAGCAGGCTACCTCAGAGACGAGAGCGATGCGCGCTTGTCCTTCATCAGTGAGCCCGAGGCATCGTCTTTCTTTTGTTTAAAATCTGGCCTCTTGAGACTGGCCAACAATGGCGCCTTTATTGTTGCCAGCTGTGGAAACGGGGTTGTGGATTTGTCAGCCTACGAGATGATCAAAGAGACGCCTTTCACACTCCTCAAGCTCACAAAGGGCCTAATAGACAGCTGCGGGTAAGTTCCTACGTCCCTGTTGTTGGAATTGGATTAAACATCTTCAGGTCTACCGCCCTTAACCGGAATTTCTCTACCATCTTGCGGGGCAAGATACAAGCAACCATGTTACCAGCCGGTTCCAAGATAGCCGGAAGAATATATGCCAAAGCCATAATGGACTTCGAGAACCGAATCAAATCAGAATTCCGCAACAACGGGCAAAATTGGGCTGTCGATGTTGGAATTGAAACTGACTTTCCGGAAGCAAGCATTGAAGAGGGGTATATGGTCTTCACGAACGAAGAAATTCTTTCTTGTTTTCAGCCAGTCATTGGTCGCATCGTAGAGATGCTCCGCCATCAGATCGACGAAGTCTCGCAGGTTAATAGAGCTGTTCAGGTAATGCCAGTGCTTCTGTCTGGGGAATAAGCTGACACCATTGTTACTAGGCGATTCTTGTCACTGGAGAATTTGGCTCGTCTGATTACCTAATTGAACAGATGAGATTGGGTGTCCCTCTGCAAATGCGCAGCAACGTCGTCCGGCCAATGGACTCTGCATCGGCCATAGTGAGAGGGGTGGTCTTGGCGGGCATGGATCGTTTCCTAGCTGGGGATTATTCGTAAGACAGATACTTTCAATGATATACGAGGAGTTAGGATAAAAGGAGGGAAGGTTTGGGTTCTCGGATAATTTGATTTTCTTTCACATTGATCTATGTGGATACCTATCTAGGTAGACACGGGTGTCCAATGCTTCAGATGATCACGCTAAACTGTGTTCTTTTGCTGATGTGTTTCCTCTGATCCCTCTGAGGGTGGTGGAGTTATGATACCAATGATCACGCTAAGGGATTTTTCCCGCTCTGCACCTGCCTAGCAGTGCTTCTTCAATCTCACCCTAGGACCTACTACAAAACAACTCATACTCATAGCTTGAGAAGAGAAATGGGGCCACTCCTTTGAGGTCATTCTCGAAAAGTGGCATGCTGGCATAGTACTGGAGCCTGTTAGCATATTCCACGCCAGGAGTCACGTAACTCACCTCGAAAGTGCCGTTCGAACTCAAGCTTCCGGTTTGCACCGTCCACTCCCAAGCTAAAGATCCATCATGTCCTCGAGGCTGAGCAAACGAGTCTGTCATTAACTCATACCCATCCAGCGCTGCATGGAGATATTTACTGCCCGTGAGGTATCCCATCCGAATGGCTTTCAACAGGCCATTCACGAACATGGCTGACCCCGAGCTCTCGATATAATTCCCAGACACACCTGCAAGGTCAGGATCCATGATAAGCCACCAGCCCTTTGTATCCTTATCCTGTGCCGCCACAATGGCATCGGCTAGTGATTTCAAGTACTTCAAGAGGCGCTTTCGTCCGTCATGGTCTTCAGGAAAGTAATCCAGAGTGTCAACCAGAGCCATCAAATACCATCCTGCAGCCCGGCCCCAGACATGAGGAGCAGCACCCGTAACAGGATCAGCCCAGATCTGTGTCTTGCCAACGTCAAAACCGTGGACTGGCAAGCCATTTGTACGGTTGTTAGAGGTGGTTCCGGCATTGATAAGATCAAATTGTAGAGCAATATCGTCCCAGGCAGTTGTGTTATCGGGTTCAAACTCGTAGGTCCAACGGGCGTAAAAGACGTCCAGCATGTAGATTCCGTCGAGCCACATTTGATCAATATACCCAGGATACCGGTGATAGAACCCTCCATCTGGAGTGCGACCGCTCCGATCAATCTGATTTCGCATGTGAGAGGCAGCCTTTTTGTAAATCTCATCGCCAGTGGCATTGAACATGTCGAGAAAGGTGTGGCCTATGCGAATATCATCGACAGAGTTGCTATTATTGTAAAACAGGACTGTCCCGTCGTGTTCCGGATAAAGCAGGACGTCTGCTCCATGTTTGACATAGTCAAAGTATTTTCGATCGCCAGTGCGTTCATAGGCCAGCAGTATCCCCGAGTAAAAGGCGGAAACCGTATAAGCAAGCGTGGGCTCTACGCCGTGCTGAATCTGAGAGTCGGCCATCCAAGTCAGATATCTTGGCTTGCCCTGAAATCGGCCAGGCTTGATTTTCTCGGTAGGTTGTATAGTGAACCATCCTTGGGGGAGAGTCGTGCCGGCAGCTAGTGCCGTGCTGAGAAATGTGAAGCTAGACAATTTCATGATGGTTTCCGATGTTACCTCTGGAGCTGTTCAAACAAACTGTGCCAGCACCTGGCTGTCTACACGATGCGCCTCGCCATGCTTAAGTATTCGCGAACCAAGTGGCCATCCAAGGGTGATCGCAGCCTGCGTAATTCTACCAGGGCAAACGTTAACCGGGCATTGCTAAAGACGTTACTTTTCCGAACCCCGGCATGGGTCTGGGGACCAGATCCTCCAAGACAGGAATGGGCTGATTTGCAACGTCAACAGGAGATCGTCGTCCATGTCTCAATATGGAAGTCTGGGGAAGTGGAGTAACAATAAGCTTAGATGCTGGCCCACAAAAGGACGGGTCACTGCTGGTGGAAATTCTCTGCTGCTCGACTCGAGCGACATTCGGAAAAGCAACTACGGAAAAGCACAAGAGGTCAAATACTGGTTCGATACTATCACGACAAGGCCTATAGTTCCAACGAAGAAGCCATGGCGGGTGTATCACGTAGTTACTTGGCAATGTTAGGTCAAGGCCGATCAGGTGGACGACAAGGAGCACCGGTTAACAATCGGCTAGAAAACCCACAAATCGGAGGACAAGCGGTGTCCGAGAGTTCACTCGCGTTTCAGCCGAGGTATCTCCGGTGTTCCGAGCTGCTTGAGTACACCATAACTGTCTCTTGCTTGTCGGCCGGGTTGATGCTACTGAATCAGCATTTTTAACTTGACCGACACAGAACACCCCAGTTTATATCTCTCTCGGTCATGGTAAAAGGAGGAAGCCAACGCGCCCTGTCCTTGTTTTTCTTTTTTGCTGAAAGATAAAATCAACCCATACCAAACTCTTTTGTATGCATGAGACCGTTTTTCTCCTTAGGTAGTCTCAATCAATCCATTTTACTAGTAACCCAAACAGTCTTTGTCATCTCCTATCTCAGACTAGGCGTCCACTCGTAAGTATACGGAATAGTGATGTCAGCTGAATGTTGAATGGGGTGACATACGCTGTTGGCGGATACCCTACACTCAATCGCCAAGGCCGTACCTACACCTTGTTAACGAATGAATCTGCATGCCTGTTCGGTATCACGCTTCTTTGAATAAGGCAGATGTATCAAATGAAATCTAGTTAGTTAATAGCAACTCTCTGTGAGCGTCAGTCAGTGAATATCTCGAAATAAGGCACATTCATATTCATGAAAAGATAACCAAATTTTGCGTAAGCTTGGACAGCCGGAATTGTGCTTTGCCAAGCAGATGTATCCACTGTTACCTCAATAACAGATAAGACATTATTTGGGCGCGATAAGGCTAGCAAATGTTACAACCTAATACCAGAAGACCTACGTGGTCACAAGGGGAAAATGTGTACTCAGGCATCAGGGCACATCGTGTCCAGCACAGCTAAAGAATTCAATCCTACCCACCGTCTCAATACAGTATTACCATAATAGGTTGGGATTTAGAGGCATCTGGGATTTCAACCTTGATACTAAAATTCTATACATATGGTTCCCATCAAACAAGGGGTAGGTGTCTAGAAGGTGGATATCAGAGGGCAGCAGGGACGCCTCTGACAGGGCGACGGTTGTATTAGACGGAACAGTATACAGCGCTGATTATGCCAATGCCCAAATACCTATCAGAGATCTAACCTAGAGGTAGTAACCTCGTACGTCACCCTGATTCCCTTGTCTTGCGATTCAAGATCAGCCCGCTGACTTCGCCGAAAATCAGGCCCCAGGATCTCCTCGTCGCTCTGGTTGTCACCTCGCACGCGCTCGCCGGCTTTGACATATGACTTTGTAAATGGGCCGCCAATCCCCAGCTTTCGCTCTGCTTTTGTGATAGAGTCGCCGCCGTCAGAAGTATCGTCGTCCTTGTTGGCTGGACCAGGACGCATTGTGCTTCCACCGAATGTCCTCAAGGGGTATGATCCGCCTTCACTTTGTTCACGGTAATTGCTAGCGTCGCGCGAAGTCCATTTGTCCAGATAGCGTTTATAGAGCGGTCGGCAAACGGGGATACCAATGCAAATCATCGTGACGGCGATTTCGGCAGCCGACCAGACGATAAGTCCGACAGTGTCCCCTGATAGAGTGTGAGTAAATGTTGGAAATTATTCTGGGTATTACATGTACTTACTCAGATAGTTGGCGCTTGAAAGAGCCGGCACCTCGATAGTTCGCTTGATACCGCATGAACCAGCACTGCCGGCCAGTTAGTAGATGATCGGCACACTAGTTTGTAGCTTCTTACATAACACCAAGACTTAGACTGGCAAGAATGACAATCTTTTCTCTCGTGTTCATCTGTAGACTCCAGATAAACAACCAAGGAAAGATGGCGTAGAAGAAGTCTACAATGACACACAAGACTGTTCACGGTTAGTTGACTCCCAATCGGTGACCCGACGGGCACTTACCGCAGAGCAATATCGAGACTGGCGTTGAATCGATATGACAGCGGCCGGGAATGCGACGATCCCATAGATACTTTGGTGGCGTGCACTGCAGCCAGAATACGAAGCAGACAGATATGGAGGCTGCCATCAAGCAACCCATGGATATCCAGATAACGACTTGATGCCACCGAGCCTTGACAAGACGGAGTAAGAAGAGGCCAAGTGACCACTTTGCAACGGCCATTCCTACCACAGCGAATGTTTGGCCAATGGCCTCGAAAAGGATCGCTTGCGCCAAGTCATCTGGATTTTTGATGTCTGTCATATTCTGACCGAAGCCGTAGTGTGCTGAAACAGTCGTGAAGATAGTGTAAAAAGTAAGGAATCCCTGGTATCAATTGTCAGTAAGCACCACCACTGGACCTGGCGGAGAACTTACAAAGGCTAGATTGTAGACATGGTCGTCGATTCCGTAAGACTTGACAACAACAATTCGAGTATAGATTCGCAGTATGACAAAGATCAGAGTCACTGCGGTCAACGCCCACATGACAGAGATGGCCCACGGCCCTTCCCCTCCCATCGCCATTGCTGCGTTATTGACTCGCCGTTGCTGTCGAGGCGCTTGGCATTGAGAACGTAAAAGCTGCAAAGGTCCTGCCGATGTGGTTTTCGTACGCCGTTCAACAGGGCAGAACCGAAGACTCGGGAGCTGGTGGAGGAGGAGCAGGCGTTTTTCTACCGAGCCATGGTTCGGCTCGAGAGGTTGCAGGAGCTGTCAGATGTAACCCTAGTTTGACAAGTGAAATTTCAGTCCTACCGGTACTGGCTAGCTTGGAAGAATGAGGCGAAACGTCTAGCAATGTCGATCTTGGAAGAAGCAAACGTCCGAGACCCGGGTTCGAGAGCTTCAAGAAACAGGGCCAGTCCCCTCCCGACGCAGGTACGGAAACCCTCTTCTGCACGGGACGAGTGCCATGCTCACCACTTGCAGCTATCCCTTAGTCGGCCTTACCGGATGGCTTTAGCAGCCAAGAATAGCCAGGCTAAGACTAAGAGTTAACTCCACCAAACGGTCGCCGTTTTCTCGGCAGCTATGCCAACTTGAGCTGGTCCTCTGGTGCCTGAGCTGTGGCCTCAGTGGTGCTTACGTTGTAACGGCGGACTCGCGTGCGCTAATAACGGTTCGAACTGTAGCCGTTCATTGGGCTGCGAGCTAATTGTCCATCATGGAGACCGTTCCCCGGCTCAACCCTCAACGTCGCGCCGGAAACGGATCCTCGGCAACAGATTTTCGAATTATTGTGTTAGGGCATGACAGCCAGACGCTTGAGCCCTGGTCCTGACTCGCTGCAACGCTGCCGGGAGTGGCCCGTGGGATCCGCCGCGTCAGCCCCTAGTGATCGACATCGGCACACACCAAGGCGGCTAGCTCTTATTAGAATACCCGGATTATAATGAAGACGTCTGCACAATCGTTCACACGACAAGAGACAACAAGGCTCCATCGGCAAGGTTCTTGGTGGCTGAACCTACTTGCCCATGAAGACCCAACTCGGGTAGACCCGTTGTTGCCACCCTTTCTTAGGGGAGGGAGCTCGGTCTTTTGCGCCCTTAAGTTGAGGCTCAGATTGATCTACGGTCCAAACTAAGTCGTATGATGTTCGATACTCAGAATTGCCCCTATATTTCCACTAGTGTTGCCCTGCCATTGCTTTCGGTGCCGACTACTTCGTGGTTCTGCTAGGCGACTTGGCAAGTTTTATCCAGACCATCCCTCGGCAGGGTTCACCCATGCTTCGTAACACTTCTGTGGATATGCCCATCTCTACCCCAACTACCGATTAGATTGGCGCTATTTCATAAGTCTGCGGGGATAAAGAAAAAAGCCGCGCATCAAGAAACCATTGATCCTTGCGTTCTTCCAGTCATACGATGCTCATGAGCATCTTGTTTCAAAGCAAAGCCGGACTGAAGTTTATCGTCTCCTTTTGCCTAGGACCACTCGCATAACCGAGGTGTATGAGTGTCATTCCCTCGCATATTAAGCTTGACATTACGTTCAGGGAAAGAAGTGATTGGCAACATAATTCGTCAGCACGCGGTCAAGGACTAGGTTTGAATACTGTACGCGATATAGTGATGGATGTGACTCCTTTATCTTGCATAAAACCACTCATGTTCGGTCTTTTCGTGCCCATGCAACCCTGGCTTTCCAACGGGACGAGGAGCAACAGATCTATGCCAGATCCGTTGAACCATGAAAAAGAAAATAAACGAAGATCTGTGCACAATGGTTCCTGAGCAGTTATTTCCTCCGAGATTTGGCACTCAAAGCTGCGCCTGGATCCTCGGGCTAAAACGCTGCCCGGATTTGCCCCATAGGGATGGAAAGCGGGATGCTGAAACCTCTTTAGAGAGCCGCGCCGTCGGGTCCTGTGGCTTGAAGTAATCTTGGTCATTTTCGGCGTGTCGATCCAGTATTTCTTCAAGGACAACCAACAGACGAGTGTGTTGGCACACATGACTATATAGGCTGCTGTCTCCCACCAGCCTCATGGAATTGACAGCTGTCAGGAGTCATGCAGTGAACTCGTGGAGGAGTGATTTCTGACAAAGGAGGTGGGAAATGGCTCTCAGCATGTTACCCCCCAGCTTTGCATGGCGGTGCAGAGTTTCATTCGTGGGAGCAGGCTATTGACCCCGGGCGCTGTTGGTTGTTTTGAGTGGAAACGGTGCCGGTCCGGGCCTTGTAGCTACCAATCGGAAGCCGGCACTACGGAGACTAGAGCTATGGCTTGAGATAGGATGCACTAGCAACCCGTTGGCGACGGATCTAGAACCTAGCACTACCTGGGGACCTGGGAAAGGGTTACAGCCACCAGGCACAGATGACAAACCGAATACTGTGATACGGTGACTGTGACAAGATTGCCTGGCTTCGCAGTGGCGGTTGCCTCTCGAGAGCCCCGGTCCCGTCTCTGCCCGCGATGGTTGCAGCTAGCGATCCACTAGAGCCCACCTTGGGGTATCGTCGTCGGGCTAGAGGAAGCCGGGGTCAGAACGGAATCGTCTAAGGAGGATCCTAGAGAGCTGGCGTTGCGGGCCATGATGCTCTGAAGCCATTCTGAGTCGTGGTCTGCTACATTCGTCACATGTTGACTGGGAACAGTAATCGGCCTAACCGGGTTCCGCATTGCAGGTCCGCACTAGAGCATGTGTGGTCCAATTGCTGTTGGTTCGAATACCACTGCGACGGACTCGTAAGGTTGAACCCTGGTGATCACCCTTACGTGGACAATTAATCCCTCCGACCAAGCTGGCCTTGAAGTTTAAATGACCAGCCGCGTCCTCCATCGTTTCAGTGCTACTCAAGACACCTGGGTGATAACACTGGGAGCCTCACTGGGTTTGGTTCTTGTGTGAATTGCTTGGTGACTCCACTTCCAAGATGAGTTCCATCGACACTTCCTACATTGCTGCCCTCGTGCAGGGCTCGGACTGGAAGAGCCTGGCCACAGCCATTGCTGTTGTCCCTGTTCTGAGCATCACCGTTTGGTGGATCATCGCCTACTTTGCCTCTCCCCTGCGGAAATTTCCCGGGCCGAGCCTGGCTGGTGAGTATATTGACGTGGGGGAAGTGCCTTGGGGCGATTGACTAACGTGATCACTTTCACAGGCTGGACCAACCTGTGGCGCCTGTCTGTGGTGAGAAAGGGGAGTTATCATGTCAAGATCAAGGAGCTCCATGAGAAATATGGGCCTGTTGTTCGAATTGGTCCCAACACTCTGGACCTGGACATCCCGGAGCTGATCAAGACCCTCTACGGTACTGATGGCAAGTGGAGAAAGGTTCGTGCTCTATTCCTTTGATCTGCAGAGCGACAGTGCTGATATGATGTCTCAGACTGAATTCTACCACAACAACAGTGCCATTGTCAATGGCAAAATCACCTACCATCTGTTCAGCACCACTGACCAAGCTGAACATGCACGGATGAAGCGTCCTATTGTCAAATACTACTCCCAAAGCAGCGTTATTGGTCTTGAGCCCCTCTTTGACAGCTTGATCAGCGACTTTTGCGGCCACCTGGAGAAGAGGTTTATGAGTGATGCTAGCCCGAAAGAGTGTGACCTTGGCGAATGGATCGGCTTTTGTGAGTACTCACATGTCTTTGTCGACGACAAGCTAACAAATGTTCAGACTCTTGGGACACCAACGGTGCTGCTTCCTTCAGCGAGCGTTTTGGGTATATGGACAAGGGCTATGACTATGATGGCACCATTGGTATTGCCGATAAGGCTCTCGACTAGTACGTTTGTCTCGTCCTCTTACGCCTCATTTTCTAACATTGTTTAGCTTTGCTGCCGTCGGTCAGATGCCCTTCTTGGACTTCCTCCTTGACAAGAATCCGGTGATGCGAATTGGCCCTCCTAACCTGGGTAACGTCACTCGCATTTCGCTTGAACACCTGATTGCTCGTCTTCAAGGCAAGGACACCAACTATGACCCGAAGGTCCCGGACTTCTTGGCACACTTTATCGAGTCCAAGGAGACACACCCCGACCTTGTCAACGATGGCGTTATCATGGGATACCTTCTGGTTAACCTTCTTGCTGGCGCTGACACTACGGCTATTACCATCCGAGCTATCTTCTGGTACGCTCTTCATAACCCTGAGGCGTACAAGAAGCTTGAGAAGGAAGTCCTTGCTGCCGATCTGGCCGATGTTGCTTCGTTTAGCTCTGCCCGGGCTCTGCCTTGTAAGTCTTCATACTTTCTTTCTGTACCCCAACTAATGATTGGGCTTAGACTTGGAGGCATGCTGTCGTGAGGCTATGCGCATGCATCCTGGCGTTTGCATGCTCCTCGAGCGTTATGTCCCCGAGACCGGCCTGAAGTTGCCTGATGGCAAGTTTGTTCCTGCCGGCACAGCTGTCGGTATCAACCCATACGTGGTTGGCCGAAACAAGGCCATCTGGGGAGATGATGCTGACAGCTACCGCCCTGAGCGCTGGCTACAGAACGAGGGCGAGACAGACACTGCCTTCAAGGAGCGTCTCCGTCTCTACAATGCTGCAGACCTGACCTTCGGCGGTGGCTCTCGGGTTTGCATTGGCCGAAACCTTGCCCAGCTGGAGCTGTACAAGATTGTGGCAACCCTCATCCGCAAGTACGAGATCTCCCTGGTAGATCCCAATGCGCCTTGGGAGGTCACAGGTAGCTGGTTCCCCCGTCAGAAGGGACTGAAGTGCTACTTGAAGAAGCGTGAATAAATGTACAATAGATGTAGAACCTGTGATAATTCTCTCTGTATTAATGGACTTCTATAGCTGTAAAATTTTGGCATGGGTACCGCAAACAATTTGGCATTATTGACATATCGTTATGCGTCATGGGTGACTCGAACTGTTGGTGCACCAAGATGTGGACTGTAATTTGACTTTCTTCCATTTTAGCTTAACTGACTAACATGATTACTGATCGCGCTTGGAAGCTGAGAGCTGGGCTCGAAATAATTTAGCATCATGTCCTGTGTTAGGTCGAACGCTTTCTCTCGCGAATCTCAAACTTGAACATCTCGTTGGATGACACTCCGTTTCTGTCTCTCATTTTGCTTGCAGTCTCTAGTCCTGCTACAGGGACGCGGTATTCGAAGCCTGAGCCCTCGCTTGCTCTCCGGCCGTCTGGAAGGGCATAGGGAAACGGTAGGTACTCAGGCATCAAGCCCAGCTGACGTAGGAGAGTTCCTTGATCCCAAGAAATATGTTCATGATAGAGTCGATCACCTCGTATATTCACCACGGCGGTGAAGGGTACCTCTGCTTTGAGGTTTGTTGGCGGGACACCAGGGAGCCTTGCAATAATTAGATGAGTCTTAGCCTCGGTGGCAGTAGACTTACAACCAGTCGATTTCCTGATCATGAGTAAACATGAATATGAACTCGTCAATAACGCGATCAATGCCGAGGGTGCGGCTGATCAGCTCTAGTTCAGTGTCGGCTGAATTGTTAAATATAAAGTTGTGTCGATAGAAGTGTGAGAGTTTGTCTCTACCAATACCGCCGGTCAACTGCAAAGCGATGAGCAATCCATTCAAACCTTCTCCATAGAGCTTACCGTCGGGACATGATTGACATAAGGTTCTTGGACCATTGTGCTCATGGTGTGTTCAACGGACCGATCGGCAAACTCATAATACGTATGCTCATCCCAAATCGTCTCGAGATCAAAGTACGGCCCTTCCATTCGAGGCTTGAGGAATTGGAGATTCCTCGTATGAGATACCGACTCTTGGGTGTAGTGAAAATGCTCATGGAACGGTGTAGCAAAGGCATGGCTTTGGACCTTGGGGTAGAAATACTGGGCCCCTGGTGGTTTGTCAGAGGCAGAGGTATCGGATTTTCCAGCAACATGTCGCAGGACTGGAGTTTGAGTGGAAGCGAGGCTTGTCAGGTCTCCAACATCAGTGTAGACAACTCCAGCGATGATATCTGGTACGTGGGACAAGCCTGGAGCAGCCTTGTTCCAGACGCCAGGTGAATAGGCTGTAGTTCGTCAGAGAAGTAATGAAGAAATAGCCAGGCAGTCATACCAACTAATCCAATTTTCCCCTTGTCGCACTCCTCGCATTGGTGCAGAGTCGCAACAGCTTCAGTGAGAACATCTTGACTGCGGGCAGTTTCAAAGGCGGACGAGTCAATCTGAATCACGGTGTATCCCTCCTCTGCCCACTTTAGGAGTACTGATGGAACGCCCTTCTCAATCTTCAAGAGATCAGCTGAGGTGTGTGTCAACACGATGAGTCCGGGTCCGTGGCCTCGACGCGAGAGCGGGGGCAGCAACGATAGGCCCGGCCGCACGACCTTGAGCTGTGGCGTAGGGAGTGGAGCGGGGGGTTTGGTGATGTCGGCATACATGGTGATAGGCTTGACGCGAAGCCAATGGTCCAGGCCAGGATTCAGCTCGATTGAAGACGGTGGTTGAGCTACTCCGCATTATGACTGGGAGACTTTATGTCAGGGAAAGCGGGGGTCGCTTATCGGGCTGGGCAGGCGGCACAGACCAGCCACGAGGCGAAGTTTATCAAGCTTGGATGTGGTACTGTACAGCGCCCCTCTGTCTGACTCCAGACTCTCTGACTCAGTGATGGATCATCAACGAAGCACATTATCCGACGCCAACCCAACCGAGGTCGTTACCCGACAGATTTCAGCGGCCCGATTGCCCAAAGCCACAGCTCCAATCTAATGACACCAAAGATAAGTATTGACCGGGGGCTTTAGAGTGTCGTAGAGTATCGTCCCACGTTTTGTGTGCTGCTTGCCTCCTCGTTCAATCTTCACCCTCTTCGCCTCAACCTCAACCTTAGCCAACATGTCATACACAATTGACGACGTTCGACCAACCTTCGAGTTGAAGAAACGCAGCTACATCGTTACGGGTGGTGCCCAAGGCATCGGATTTGCAGTGACCCGAGCCATCTGTGAAATGGGAGGCAATGTCGCCGTGTGGGATATTCAGTCTAAGCCGGTTGACGAATTTGCTGAGCTCAGTGGCAAGTTTGGGGTCAAGACTTTGTATACCCAGACGGATGTGACCAGCCAGGAAAGTTTGGCAAAGGCCTTTGATGCAACCTTGCAGGCTTTCGACTCAATTGATGGCTGTGTTCCTGCTGCAGGAATTGCCATCGACAAGCCATTCGTGGACCAGACATGGGACGAATTCAATCGCATCCAAGAGATCAATGTAAGCCATAGAAGCACGTTCCGGCTTCTTGACCTGACTGATGGTTCTAGGTGCGAGGAACCTTTTTTGTGGTCCAGCATGTTACAAAACAGTTGATCAAGCAAGGAAAGGGCGGTAGCATTCTCCTGATTGCCTCGCAGTCTGCTCACATCGCATTGCCGGGCTACAGAATGGCGGCGTATAATGCATCAAAAGGAGCCGTCATGATGCTGTCAAAAGCACTTGCAGTAGAGCTGGCACCACATAATATTAGAGTCAACACCATCTCACCGGGGTTCGTTGATTCTGAGATGACAAGAAAGGTGCGAGAGTTGAAGAGCAAGCGAGAGGGAGAGCAGATGTGGCTCGCTCCACCAAACCAGCGTCTCAGTACACAGAACGACCTTACAGGAGCGGTGGTTTATCTGCTCAGCGATGCTGCACGGCATACGACTGCTGCCGATATTCCTATCACTGGGGGTCTACACGCTGGCACAATTGACGGCCTCATTAGTTATGAATGAGAGGGGATATCTGTTCATAGTCATCTCCTAGATTTAGTATCAAATATGAAAAACGAATGTTCAGTTTTTAGTTTAAAATTTGACGCGCCTGGAGAATGTGAGCATACTTGATTGGCTTTATTTTTTCATCGATTCCTTGTCGATGCTGTGCCATGTTGCACGTCTGTGCTGTGAAACCAATTGTTCGTATCGTGATTGAGCCTCTCGGTCATCCGCTAACAAGGATTCTATCCGATAAGCAGCCATGTGCAACTCTCATCGACTGCATGACTGGCCCTCGCTGATCTTCACCCACTCAAACAGTGCGTTATCCGCACAACCTGCTAGCGTAGCGTGACGCCCATTGATATCGAGTCAGGATGGGACGTCGGTAGTTGAGAGTTCATTAGCCTATCTCATTATCTTCTATTGTGGGTAGTGACATTACCCCGCGGGGATGATAAGAAGGAACAGCGGTCCGGGGAAACTGACAGAACAGTAGATAGCAATCTCGGTGCAATGGCTGTGCATCATCCGTAGATTAGACCTATCTCGGCAATCAGTTCCTGGGCTTGTTCCGAACCTAGTTACACATCAATCGGCCTCTTGTTCCCTGTCGGGAAGTCCTTGGACTAACTAGATGTGTCTCCAGCCCTAACTGTCCTTTTATTCCCAACGCCGCGACACCTTTGATGCTATCCACCAACTTCACTACTCCATTACTCGAAGGTAACAACCAAAATGGATGACTCATACGACCTCGTTGTTATCGGCGCTGGTAAGCTCATGTGTCCCTCGAAATCCAAGCATACAGACCAGATTGACTGATGTTCGTCTACCAGGCTGGTTCGGCCTCGCCGCAGCCAAAGCCTACATTCAGCTTAATCCGCATGAGAAAATTGCCGTATTTGAGAGCGCTGAGTCTTGTGGCGGAACCTGGTCCAAGAATCGTCTGTACCCGGGACTGAAGTCAAACAACATGATTGGGACCTACGAGTACCCGGATTTTCCAATGACAGAGAAGATATACGGCGTACGACCTGACAATCATATCCCGGCAGCCATTCTCCACCAATATCTCACAGACTTTGCCAAACACTTTGGGGTTTTTGAAAGGACGCAATTCCACACCAAGGTGGATGTCGTCGAGCCGCGAGATGACGGCGGCTGGACTCTGACCATCACTGGACCTCAGGGGCAGAAACAAGTTCAAACTGCCAAGCTGATCTTGGCCACCGGTCTTACATCTACTCCCAATATGCCGCAGTACAAGGGTGCCGATGTCTTTGGTGCGCCTCTGTTTCACGCCAAAGACTTTTGCAAAGAAGCACCCAACCTGAAAGAAGTGAGGAACGCGGTTGTAGTGGGAGGTGCAAAGTCGGCGTTTGACGTGGCGTACGCCTTTGTCGAAGATGGGGCGATCGTGGACTTGGTCATTCGTGATAATGGCCATGGTCCTGTCTGGATCTCACCTCCGTTCGTCACTCCGTTTAAGAAGCGGCTGGACAAGCTTCTCCTCACCCGATGGATGACTTGGTTTGCTCCATGTCCTTGGGGCGGAGAAGATGGATACGGCGGCATCAGAAGCCTCTTGCATGGAACCGCCATAGGACGATACCTGGTCGACTTCTTCTGGACGGCTTTGAGCTCGGATGTCATTACTGCGAATGGCTACGATAGCCATCCGGAGGTCCAGAAGCTGAGGCCATGGCACTCAGCTTTCTGGATCGGCAGCGGACTCAGCATCCTAAACTACCAGAACAGTCTCTTCGATCTTGTCAAACAGGGTAAAATCAGAGTTCACATTGGAAATATCAATTATTTGGAGAAGAACAAGGTTATTATGGTCGACGGTACTCAATTGGACGCAGATGTGATGGTCTGCTCCACCGGCTGGAAGAAGGAATCTCCCGTCAAGTTCCGGAATCTCGGACCCGAAGGCTTTGGCCTGCCGTATACCGATGAAGAGATGTCTGTTCTGCGAAAAGAGGCCGATGAGAATGTTTTGGACATGTTCCCTCGCCTGAAAGATCAACCTCAGCTTCGTTTTATCCCCAAAACTACTGAACCCTTCCGCCTCTACAGGTTCATGGTACCCTCGACTCACGTCTACAAAAGGAACTTGGCTTTTGCTGGGGCGGTTTCCACAGTTAGCACTTCAATCTGTGCTTCCGTGCAAGGTCATTGGATTGCTGCGTATTTGGGCAACAAGCTGCAACGCCTACCTGATACCCAGCAGGAGATCACAGACGAGATTATGCTCCATACCCAGTGGGGTAAATGGCGATACCCGTGTGGGTACGGTGCCAACCTCCCGGACTTTGTCTTTGAAGGCCTTCCTTATGCTGATTTGCTGCTGAGAGACTTGGGTCTCAAGAACCATCGAAAGAGGTCGTGGCTTGAGGAGCTCACATCGCCATATTCGCCCATGGACTTTGCAGGATTGATGGAGGAATGGAAGAAAAACCAGGGAATGATCAAGATGTAGCGTCGGGATGCCATATTAGCTCAGGGAGCGGGTGGAAGAATGATGCTATCTTGAGTTATAAGATGGGTTAGGTTAGGGGTTGTATTTGCTTGATGGACTGTGCTGGAATCTTGACTTGTTTGAGGTTTATACATGCTTTTAGTTATGAGAAGAATTGACTGGACAGGACTTACCTGAGACTGGAGGCAGAGAGAAGTAGGTGCATTAGTTGATGAATTCGTACTTCTTACCCTGGTCCCTTTGACTCTCGCTACTTGACTGGCCTAGTACGGGGGTATGGCCGGAATAGAGGCCCCCTCAAGTAAACCGATGGCCAATCAGTTAATTAAGCGTCATCATTATCATCAACAGTGGCCAATCATATTGACCTAAGGTTGTTAAAGTGAGAAATTCTCATTTCGAACATTAGATTGTGTTGCTCACAATAGCAGTCACTCCTTTTATTACGGACCGCGACGCCCCATGTGCGATAATTGAACGATTCACAAAGAGAAGCACCTCTTGCTTGTCGATAAGAAGATGTTAAAAGGGCGGTGGTCGGGTTCGGTTCTGGTAGGCCATCCACAATCTTTTTTCTCTATGGGCTCGGTCGCATCTCGCGACTGCGGCGGCAGCAAGTCTGAGGGAATCGTAGCGACAATTGGCTGCAATGACCCAGTTGTCGTCTGGCACCGCCCTTTCAAAGCTCTGGTAATCAAACACTGTTGAGAAATCTCTGGAGCAGGGACAGGGGTGGTCGCCGACCAGTGTGGGGGAGACGATAACAAGGGCTGGGCGCAATGCGGGGAAGTTGAGTTTCGGCAAAGGAATGGAATTACAAGCCAATGGCATCTCTGTCAAGACCGCCTCTTTGACTCGCGCTGGCAGCGTGGCTTGCTGAGTGCCCTCAGGGTGGAACGTCCCGACTGGGAAGTGATCCGTAGCTATCAATGAGTCCTCGATACAGTACGTAGACTACCCCGCAAAATGTGCACTGCTTATCAACTGATGCGCCCCTGTTATCTCTGGGCTCTGGCCTGCCCGGAGGTCGCTCGGCCGCGAGCTAAGGTGGAACCGAAATATCTCCCGTCAGCACCCTCTAGCCGACTCTTGTCGCTGGGAGAAATTATTGCTTGCTCATCGATGCCGAATCGTCAGTATGCCACGTTCAAAGGTTCCAGACCACCAACGCCAGAGGGCAGCAGAGGCATGTAACCTGTGTCGAGAAACAAAAAAGAGGTGCAGCGGCTCAGCCCCATGTACCCAATGTCTACGCCGAGGCTTGGAGCACCAATGCTTCATCACTTACGCGCCCCGAGGTTCCAGGACGAGAGCACGAGCCCAAGCATCCATACGAGCTGCTGCGGGCGACACCGTCCCATGTACGCAAGAAGCGTCTACACTGACGAGCCAATTCAAGGCATCTGGCAACCAGACAGGTCAACAAAGTGAAGCCGAAGCTACGAATGATTTCCAGCCATTGTCCCCCTCGGACTCTCGCCAGGAGGATGAGGAGGGAGGAAGCCTGAGCGAGCGTACAGATGCTTCTTCGGCAACCAACCCGCCACGCATGCTTCTCAACTTGCGCGGCGAACGCGGTACGAGCTCAATTGAGATCTTGATTGACTATTGCTGAGACGATTCAGTTTACATCGGTGGTGCTGCCTCAATATCCCTTCTCCAGATTGTACGAGATATGGTCGCTCAGGAAATTGGCCCATCGGCGTTTAGCCATAACGAAAAACGCGATACAATGTTGGAAATCGAGTCGCCTCAAGCCGCGGAGCCTGAGCCAGATCTTGTTGGGCTGGAGCTGGATGCAGATCAAAAATACAAATATTTGAGGTCCTACTACGCTGTAGTAAGTCGTCCTCCGCAACATTCGGCGAACCCTCTCCTAACACACCACCAAGACGGAAGCCTTGATTCACGTCTTTGACACGCCAGATCTTGAAGCCCTGATCCTATCTCCCGACAAGAGTCTGCCTCCACTCAAACAGGCAGCGGTCGACCTCGTGATTGCAATCGGCGCGCAATGCGAGTCTGCCTCAAGCGCAAAGAGTGTTGGACAGGCGTACTACCGAGATGCCCGTCGCAAGGCATTTGTGGGATTTCTTGAAGATCCCGATCTGGATATGGTCCGCGCGTTTTTGCTCATGGCGATTTACATGCTCGGAGAGTGTCGGAGAAACGCAGCTTTCATGTATTTGGGCGTCGCTGCAAAGGCTGCTCTCGCCCTGGGACTGCACAGCCGGGATTCGTACGCGAAGAAACCTGGTCCTGCAGATCATCTAAGGTAAGCTCTGACTTTGCTACGCTTTCAGATAAACTGACACGTCAGGCTACGCGTATGGATGAGCTTATGTATTGTCGATAAGCTTGTCAACTCAATTCTAGGAAGGCCATCTGCTACCGCAAGGATCCGTTCTGATGGCAGCAATAGTCTTGATGACGTCGCAAAACCAGGGGATCACATCATTGACTGTCTGGTGGCAGCAAATAAGATCGTATCCATCATAAACGACATCACAGACACGCTCTACGACCAGAAAAAGATCACGACGCCTATCGTCGAACAGCTCTTGCAAGACATTGAAAGGTGGAAGCGAGAACTTCCCGAGTCTGTTAGAAATCCAGTTTGCACCGAAGAGGCCAGCCCCGGGTCTTTGCCCTTGCAACACGGAGCCATCGCCAGAGCGCATGTGTCATGCTTCTATTATCTTGCAGTGATGCTCGTGTCGAGGCCATTCCTCATCTCGGCACTGACCTCTCGGCCAACAAGCGGAGCCCGGCACTCACAGTTGGCAGCCGCATGCCTTGATGCAGCCATGTATCTATCCCAGACATGTCTCGAAGCCCTGAATACTGGACTGTTACAAGGCAATATGTGCATCATGAAGTAAGACTCCCTTTCTGACATCAGACCGTTATCCTAATTTGCATCAGGGCTCTCATCTTTGCGGCGGGATTGGTCCTGGGATTTGAGGTCTTTGCGAAGCATCCCGTCGAGTCAGATATCGAGATGGCATTCCAAGGTGCCAAGGACGTTCTTACGCACTTGTCTAGGCAAAGCCCGCAAGCAGCACATTACTTGGAAATCTTAACATCACTGTCTAGCGCCATCGCAAAGCGGCGGTCCAGGGAGACCTCCACAGGGAGAAGTCGATATGTGTCCAAAATTTTCAGCCTTGACTTATCATCCGGCCCGGGAGTTCAAGGCGAGGAGGAGGTACACTGGCCACTGATTGCATTGAACGACAGTCAGTCTTTGCCGAGAGTAGACAGCGATGGGACAGAAGATTGGGCCTTCTCCCAATTGGAGGGAGGCGATCTTTGCCTGGACTGGGAAAGCTTGAACATCTCCCAATGGGATACTTTCCCGTTTCTGTCTTGATAGGGTGCCCAGACCGGAGTCCGTAGTAATGTAAAGTAATGTATTAGCTATGCCGAATGAGAATCGTCTGGCTGCGAAATGTGCGGTATCTGTTGTCGCGTGTACTTTGATACAAGCATTCGGGTGGCACACAGCTTCTTGCTGACGGCGCACATGATGGACACTCGTTGCTGCAGAGCGGCAAAGGATCGCCCGCGTTGTGACGGGGTGCATTACCCGACGCTAGCGGCTATGGTCCCACATCCGTGTTCCGCGCGGCCTGGAGATAGACTTCGGAGCCAACGGCTGGTCGGTATCTTGAGGTGCGGGATGGGGGCGCCACACCCTCGGGTTAAGCGTTAGATACGTGCCCGGCTTGATTGATGATCTTGTGCCGATGGCTGATCCCAGCTTATCCGGATTCTAGATGTGATATCGTTGACCTCATGTCAAAGCTAAATAGATAGATAGTGCACACATGCACCATCGTAACAATCGAATACTTTGTTAACCAACACTCCCTCCAAAGACTGAGCCTCAAACACTCGAGCACCATATCACGATGATCAAGGACACGAATACGCAAAACATGCCAGGCTGGAGGCGCCTCAGCGCCGGCGTGATTGGCGGTGGCATTGGCGGAATGTCTGTAGCCATCGCTCTTCGCCGTGCTGGTCATGATGTGACCATCTATGAGAGATCAGACTTTGCTGGAGAGGTCGGTGCTTCAGTTTCTTGTGCAGCGAACGGAACTCGCTGGTTACATGAATGGGGAGTCGACGTCTCCAAGGGTGACCCTGTCGTCTTGAAGAAACTCATCAACCGCGACTGGAAAACAGGCGAGCCTGTCAGCGTCTACGACCTGGACGACTATGAAGAGCGATGGGGCTATGTCTACAACATGTTCCACCGGCAATACATGCACGCTATGTTGAAAGACTCTGCCATGGGAGAGGGTGAAGGAACCCCCGCAACGCTGAAAGTGAAGCATCGCGTGAGTCCAATTCCGATCGCCCCTGAACAATTCTGATTAAAAAACTAGTGCACCGCTATCGACATCCCGACTGGCACAATTACGTTCGACAACGGGGTTACTGCCAAGCACGACCTAGTTATCGGTGCTGATGGCATTGGATCCGCGGTTCGAGGCATTTTGGGCATTCATCCTGAGAAGAAGCCGGCCGATTCAAGTTGCTTGCATTGCAACGTCATGACCGAAGATGCCGTCAAGGCCGGCCTCGTCGACTATTCTCAGGACAGCGCTCTCGAGTATTGGGGTGGCCAGGAGGGCAAATGGGACAAGATTGTCCTTTCACCCTGCAACGGCGGCAAGCTTCTGTCGTACTACTGCTTCTTCCCTAGGGAGCAAGGTGACTATACAAGCCAGTCCTGGGGAGCGGAGGACCGCCCCGTGGAGGAGCTCTTGAAGCCATACCCCCAGCTCGATCGTCAGGTCTTTAAGCATCTTGCGATTGGGAAGGAGATCCAGCCATGGCGCCTTTGGGTGCACCAGCCGTACCCTTACATCCACAAGGGCAATACCTGTCTTCTTGGCGATGCTGGACATCCCATGATGCCTCACCAAAGTCAAGGCGCCTGTATGGCTATCGAAGATGCTGCCGCCCTGGGTATCTTGTTCAACAAGCGTTATTTTAACGGAGATGTCGCCCAAGCCCTTGCTGTTTATGAGGAGGTCCGTTTGCCACGAGCCACCCGCGTTCAATCGGCTGCTGCTAAGGCTGCGTACAATATCAACGAGCGAATTGGTGAGTCTCCCGGCAGTGTGCTTAGAGTTTTGAGCTAATTATCTTCTAGGCTTCTCATTTAACAAAGATTGTCCCACTTACAAGGTGGAGAATCAGAAAGAGGTGTTGACGATTGAGGAGATGAATGCGTGAGTGATCCCTTACCCTTGGAATCCAGTTGCTGATATTCCGCCAAGTTATGACATGTATAAGGATATTGAGGAGAAGCTGGCAAAGAAGCAAGGCCAAAAGTATCTGGGCAAGTTTATGTGTGGGCTTCCTATAGGCCTGGAGTTGCCTAACGGTGTGACTATTGGGGCATAGGGCAAATGGTTATTTAGACGAAAGTTATGGACAAAGATGTATTTGAGGTCGTCAGTCTGAAATAATTTTCTTTAAGAATGTACCTATATCATGTGGCTGACACACGATATCTACCTCTCTACGAGCCCGTATTCATTGCTATCATGACTCTACCACCTTCAGATGGATCAAAGGAAGAAACAACAGCAAAAGTACACAGTTTCTTTACCCAAATAGGTACTTTATCGGCCTAATGCTATATAACACTTCATCCGTTGGATACGGCCCGGATACGAGGTTCCAGGATGCTATGACTTCAAGATACATTGTATTTCAGCTCTTCCGATAGTCTAAATCAATGCCAAAGTTCCAGGATGGCTTATCAGATCCGTTGGGTCTACTTGCTCTCTTGAAGCTGATATCGAGCCCCTGAATGTCCACAACAGGGAGGACGCACGATACGTCTGCTTCATACTTTTGAGAGTACCAGTGATCTAAATATCCTGGGTGGTCAACAAAATCGGCAAAGTTTTGTCTCATCTGCCTGAGAGCGGTCCCGGAAATCTGATCAACGCTGTGTGCATGACGGAGGGCCAAGAATTCATCTCCAGCCATCGCTCGGAGCTCATCTTGAACGTATTCAGGCAGTAATCCGGCTTTAAACAAGAGCAAGTCATACTGGAGCAGCGAGACTCTCCCATGCCAAGAGCCTCCTCGCGACGCCCGGTGATACAAGCCAGTCATTGCTGCAATGGCCCCCAAACACCCAGTACCATAATCAGATATCGGGAAAGGGGGAACAACAGGTTCATTCAAACCCATAAACCGTCCTTGCTCCCACGCTACACCGCTAACCTGTTGGCCAGATGGTTAATAATGCATGTCCATAAATAGACGCTCTTAACTTACGCAGTCTGCAATCTGCTGCCACCCAGGACGCATGGCCCACTCGCCGCTTTCGCCAAAACAGTTTTCATTGACATAAACAATGCCTTTGCCTCTTTTCTTTGCCATATCGGATAGAGCTTTTGGTCCATAGCCTAGTTTTTCCAGGGCACCTGGGCGATAACCATCCACCACGACATCTACCTCAGCAAGCAGCTCCTCAAAGATGCGTCGGCCGTTTTGAGTCTTGAGGTCAAGGTCGGCTGCATGCTTGCCCATATTTCCATCGACTTGGAAGAAAGGTACATCGCTAAGGTGTGGACTTGTGATCTTCAAGACATCGGCACCATACTCGGCCAGAATGCGTGTGATGACGGGCCCGGCTATGATGCGGCACAATTCGAGAACCCTGACACCAGACAGCAGTCGATTGTCGCCGTGGTCTTTTAGCGGACATTTGGGGCTTGTTTCCTCGAGACTCTCGACCGTCCACGGCGGTAGCTTGGAACTGGCCTGCCCCTAGGAACTGGCGTAAGAAAAAAAGCTCTAACAGCATTCAATGGATCTTACATGTGGAGTTTTTAGAAACATATCGTGTGTAAGGGCCGGGACGCCTGCCTGTCTATGTTTGGAATTCAAATCTTCTAGTTCGTCAACGGTGAACTTCTTGACAGCAGGTTCGATAACGTTGACAATATCCTCATGTGTTTTCAGGTCCGGGCGATATGGGTCTAATCCGATCATCCTCAAGGTTGTGGAAGCTTCTAACGAGCCATGAATGTGATAGTACTCTCCTGGCCGCGCAGTCTCGTAGAGATTTGCTGACATGCGCCGGTAAGAGTTTGATTGGGCCTGAAGCAAATCTGTGTCTATAATAGCAAGTTAATAAATGTTTGGCTTGAGCTAAGACTTTTAAACGGCCTGGCATTGCAGTACAGACCCTTTAATAAGCTGCGGACATTCTTGTCAAGCTTCCCCAAGCCCCCAACTCTTGCTAGATAGGCCTGAAATAAAAATGCGGTGGTTTTCTCAAGATCGATACGTATTCTTCGAGATTGGGGATGCTCTTTTGTGTTGACTAGTGCCACAGCGACACATCCTTCGAGTGCCTTTAGAGCTCCAGTAACCTCGGTTTCTTTGAACGGAATCGGGAAATAAGGGAGGTCGCGAGCACTTTCAATGTGTACATCATTTCTCTGAGCCTTTACCGCGACAGGCAACGATATGTCGTCGACGGTTTCAATGAGAAAGTCAAGGATCCGAGTACTCTCAGCTTTTGCGCTGTATGGCGGCACGGCGGAGGGCATGACGTGGAGTTGGGGGGCGGGATAAATCTGAGAAGATCTAGGCCGGGTAGTGTATAGCCGTTTCACCAACAAACGGGAGAAACACGGCTGGGTTAAGGGGAAGACCCTAAAGATAAAGGAGACCCATGAGCGGCATGCGTCAGAACAGTCACACAAGGTATCCGTTGTCCGTACCGTTATCCGACGACCCACTTCCAGCGGCTGAGGGAGTGTGGTACATCGTTCAAGGTCTTTAGGACTACGATAATTGTTGATGGGCATACATCTACTTCCATCTATAGAGTATTTCGCTAGTCTCAATATTCTCAATCTTCAATGTGGACTAGAGGTAGGTATGTTATCCCTTGGCACCCTTAACTAGCACGATCCGATACTCCTTTTGTACCCCCGTCATACGACTTCTTGGTGAATGGATATATTCATGCTCGTATTTTGACACATAAAGCAATTCTGCCGCCCCAAGGTAGCCTCGTCGACACAATCTAGTAACTCGTAGGAAGCTTTATGCCATACGTCGTTCGCGGTAGGTACTCTGTTGGGATTGCTGAAGTCGCTGAAAGTCTAACACCATGTCTCAATATTAACTATGAGTCTATAGTGTAGTGGTATATTCCTTGGGCCCTTTGGTTGCCATTACCCGAAGCTGCCCAGACTGCTGTCGCTTGGGAGGTATGATAAAGCTGGTGTTGTACTGTGGTTGAGGATGTCGCTTCTGCCACCTGTCTCGTTGGTAGAAGATTTGTATTTAATGTCTCATCAACCGTGGACTGTGTATAAAATGCGTGCAGCTGCCATCACATCATTTCTTGTACGCCGCAGCAGCACCAGTGTCCTGGGTCGAAGCTTAGTACCTGTAGACACAGAAGTCGGGTGTTGTCACTTACTAGATAGACTTGGTAGAACTTGAACCGATACTTTCCGTCGCGAGCCGTCTTCACAAGCTCTGCCCTCCCAGCCCAATCAATCTCGGCTGAGCCACCATTCTTGAGCTGCAGAGCGACCGTGCCATAGAGCATGACCTCGTCGGAGTGTGTGCCAAAGGAAAATACCTTGGAGAGCTGATGCTTGCGTGACGCCACCGCATCCCACATGCCTTCTCTCAAGGTTGTAATTTCTGAAAAGTTAGCCGCCATCATGATCAATACCCGAGTTACCCTACCTGCATGACCCTCGGCCCTTTTAGACGCGAGCACAAAGGTGGCATCCTCTGCAAACATGCCGACATACTTTTCAGTTTCCCCCGGCGTATCCGAAATTCTATAGAAGGACTGAAGAAACGCAACGATATCGGGGTTGACCGACTGGTCTGAGGGGCACTGCACGCCGTAGGAACTATCCATGCTGACTTTGAAGGGGATATATTCAGAAGCCGTTGTAATGATAAACTTTGTGAAGGTTGTTATTAGAGTCGCGCAAACACTGCAACGAAAGTGACTGTATCCGCACCCCGGCTTCCGACTTCCGAACTCTGTCGGATCTCCGGGTCAAGTGCCACTGGAGGAGTAGCGTCGATCATCAACCCCGCTTCTCCAGCAAAGCATAGGTGGTGTGTCGGGCCGCGGGTGACAAGTGCATTATCCGCTTGTGGAAGCGGGACGTTTCTTGATCCACAGCCAGCCCGGAGGTGGCTGTCGCAGCGTCCAGGTTGGGGAAAGGATAACGAGTAATGCTGTCACCATACGCTGTACCGCTGTGTAATATTATAAAGAGGGTTGAGCCAAATATCCATAGCCAATGTCAAACATTTGCCACTACATTGTTATTACCTGGTCTTGATTAAACGTTGGATCTTCACTATGCTTGGAAAAGTCGCCTTAGAAGAAGCTTTTGCCCTTCCCCGCTTCAAGGAGCGTACACGATGGTGGGCAGGCTTGTTTGCTGTCGACCCTGACAAGCATGCTGCCGAAATCAACGACATTACTGAGCAACGTATCAAGTACATGAATGAGCATGGTGTCGGCTATACCATTCTTTCTTACACCGCACCTGGCGTGCAAGATGTTTGGGATCCTAAAGAAGCCCAATCACTAGCAGTTGAGGTCAACGACTACATTGCTGGCGCAATCAAGGATCATCCTGATCGCCTCGGTGCATTTGCGTGAGTAGCCCACGTCTTGCAAGCCTGTTCACACGAATCACAAATGCTAATATTCCATCGTAGAACGTTATCAATGCATGATCCAAAGGAGGCGGCTGAGGAACTCCGGCGTTGTGTAACCAAGTATGGGTTCAAGGGTGCTCTGGTGAACGATACACAGCGAGCCGGTTCTGATGGGGACGACATGATCTTCTACGACGGACCTGAGTGGGATGTCTTCTGGTCGACAGTCACCGATTTGGACGTCCCCTTCTATTTGCACCCTCGCAACCCTACGGGGAGCATTTACGACAAGCTTTGGGCCAAGCGCAAGTGGTTGATCGGCCCTCCTCTCAGCTTTGCTCAAGGAGTCAGTCTTCACGCTCTTGGCATGGTTACCAATGGTGTCTTTGACAGGCACCCCAAGCTACAGATTGTCCTCGGTCACCTGGGAGAACATATCCCTTTCGACATGTGGCGTATCAACCATTGGTTCGAAGATGTCAAGAAGCCGCTCGGGCTTTCATGTAAGCTGACGATCCGCCAATACTTTCAGCGCAACTTCTGGATCACGACTAGTGGACACTTTTCAACCTCCACACTGCAATACTGTTTGACAGAAGTTGGAGCTGATCGAATCCTCTTCTCCATTGACTATCCGTTTGAGTCATTCTCTGACGCTTGCGTCTGGTATGATGCACTGGCCATCAACGATATTGATAAGAGAAAGATTGCAAAAGATAATGCGAAGCAGCTGTTCAAGTTGCCAAAGTTCTACCAGAGCGAGGAATGATTACCGCATGCGTATCAAGTAGAACGGAGGCCAATGAAGATGGCCTTTGAGAAAAGACTATGAAGTCCCTCAAGGATAGTTAGCTCAATAACAATCAGTGACAACTTATACTTACTATCCGCCATGCCCTCTACTATAATTTCTAGCGGAGGATGCCTTTACTTCTTGACTCGTATTGAAATACCTGCTATCCAATATTCTATTCAGCTGAGGGAATTCAATGATATTGGACTCAATACATGTCCCTGCAAAATCACCCAACACACAGAGGGCATGGAGTTTCTTCCTGTACTAAGCTAAGCGGAACTATGATAGGACGGCACAAGATGGGAGACTGGGGAATTGAAAGTCATGTGTTTGTTTTGGAAATTGGCTATAAATCAAGCTAGTAGACTGCCTGTGTACAGCAGCCCCTTTAGGCTTTAATCAGAAACTGATAGTCCTTAACTGTCGCCTCGATCCACTGCTCCCATGTTGAAGAAGACCCCATAAGGGGAAAGTAGGAAAGTATCTATGAAAGAATGGCTTGATGCATGGGAGACAAGCACATATGATTCCGGACCAAGACTCAATGATGCTGCATCTCGGTCAGCAAGCTTGAACCTCATGTTGCAGTTCGAGTACGCTACCTCCACATCGTACTAAGTGCCCATTCATATGTAACATCAAGCTTATACTGGACCTGTATTGTGATAATAAGGCGGATAATACTGACAGCAGATACACTAGTGATTGGTAAGCTGATCTGATATTGCTATAACGGCCGGACGAAACCTACAACCCCCCTGCCATTAAGATTAGAGCAATTCCAAACCTCCGTCCCGCTGAGACCTTCATAGGACGCAAGATCCAGAATGGCAACAGCAATATCGCAATATCGGTTGCTACGTTGAGTATACCGCCGACGACGAATAACTGGATCATTGTTCTGCAGTTATCTTGAAACTTGGGGGTACAGTCGAGGGCAATAGTCCCGATAGCATTCGCCAAGCTGTATGCTACCGCCACAAAAACAATTATGAAGGTGCATACTTTGAAGTATATATCGGCAGAGAAACGTAAATAGAAGGCTAATATTGAGGCCTTGATAAAGAGGGTTGTTAGATTGTACAGCGGCACAGTAGCCCACTTGATAACCTATGAGTTAGACGCAAGCGTTCACAGGTAAGCCAGGGTTCTGAACCTGTGCAGTATAACATACCTTCAGTAGTAGATCTAAACCTTCTGGGGAAATATTATAGATATGGTCTCCGCCACCAAGTCGTGCTTCTACCCATATTGTGTCAGCACTTGACGATGATATCCAGTTCGACTTGAGTTGATAACATACCGACGCAAACGGCAACAGATTCAAGTACTGCAAGTATCTTATCATTATTAGCGTTGAAAGGCAACAAGGGCAGTTCACACGTACTGCCGCAATTGCAATTAGACCTGGGGATTATCAATATGTAGATCCTAGGGTTGTTGCGGTTGGCTTACTATCGTCGGCATGCCAGTTATTAACAACCCTTTTAGAAGTCCAAAACCGCAGGATGACGATTGGTATCGAGAATGCTGACACAAAAATAGAGGTATAGAATAGAGTTGTGCTTCGACCCTGTGTGTGCGAGAACAAACCAACTGGGATCATTGGTAAGGGGGGCTCTGTAGACCCGGTTCTGTCCGTCATGTTGAAGTCGTATTAGCAGATGGTAAGTGTCGAAAGTTGGTTAATTACTTAACCAACTCGTTATCCAAGAATTCAGAGTTGCCTGCATAGCCGGAATTCGTTATCGAGGTCTCCTAGTTGCCAAAGGGACGTGCGGACCGGAGCGCAATACACGAAGAGTTGTTAAGGGTTGAGGTCAAGCTTTGAGTAAGCCGGCGCCAGGAGAAAATTTTGCGCTATGAGAATAACAAATCACATGAGAATGTCAAATATCATGGCCTGTATTTCTCAAGCCGCATATAGCTAGACTAATGATTAAGTTTTACAAAAGTATAGCCTCTAAGAGGGCAAGGAGGGTTGCTATCGCGGCGAGCTGGAATTCGGAATAAAAGCTACAGACGCCACCATTTCTCAGTCACTAAACAAAATGATAATATTTGCGATAGAATAAGTGCTTGGAATGATAATGACGTTGCAAGTCTAGGAGGTAGTCTTACTATGACATCGCGATCTGTGCTTATAGTTGCCGTGGGGCTTAGTATTTGTATTTTTATATACGTTTAGCGCCGGTATATCCATATAAGAGGGCGAAAGGTGCCTATCTAGTCTGCCTATCCGTACGTGATGTCAATCTGTTGTACGAGTTTGGGGTAGGATACGATGAGGTGCGACAAAGGAAAGCCGTGCGGCTTAGAAGCAGTCTGATCGGTAGGTATAAGACCAAAGCCATATCCTTGATGATTATACACCGATGAGATTGGAACTATCTTGAGACCCTTAACGAACGTGTTGGTTTGAATGAAACCCGTCAATCTGTAACTGTTATACTCTAACCGTGGTTTTCCACTGCCTGTGAGTAACTCGGTAGCTGTGAGTCTTGGAGTACAAAAGAATACTTTGTTGGGATCACTGAATACCCCTAGGCAACTGTGTTAGCATCCGGTTCATGATGCTAGAGATTTGGAAAGACACGGTGTTCTGTATTGTTATGAAGGCAAGCTGCCCTTGACGGAGCAGTCGCACACCCCAGATAGTTAGGATCATTGAATATATGTGCCAACGGCCTTCTGTGTCTTTTCGGTGCTGGGAATAGAGTCCGTGGAGCTATAAGAAATCTAGGTGGCCGAGAGTTAAACTTCATGGCTTACAAGACGAGAGGTTTAATGTGTTGATAGGTAACTAGGTATAGGTTTTTGGTAAAGCCACTTAGCACCCTAGCAGTCTGTCGAAACTCTCCCTCTAGGAACGCTCATCCTTGGTTTCCATCATGTTTGTAGGTAAAAGCGCCGTGCTCATCACACAGCCCAACATGACTCCACCAGCCAAGTACAGAACACTGTTTACGTCTCCATTGCCGTCTGGGCCTATTGAGCGACCGTACAAATGTTGTGCAATCAACGGGCTGACAATACCAAACAACCGTCCCCAGAATCCTGCAAGCCCACAAGCCGTGCCACGGACTGGGGCCGGGAATGCTTCTGGGGTCCAACCGTATAGAACGGCATTGAACATGGACTGGAAAAAGTATTCCATTGTGAATAAGCCTTCATTCTTGGCTCGCGTGTCAACGATGGAAAAGAGAAAAATTGAAGTCCCCATGAGCGCGGCAGACAATACCATAGTCCATTTGCGCCCAATTGAAGGAATACGATACATCAGGGCGCCTAGCAACACACCAACAATACCAGGAGCATACGTGTAGATATACGCAGCGTAAGTAGACGAAAGGCTTACAGACTCAGACCCATTCTTGAGGGCCAAGATACGTGGCAGGTAAAATCCTATACATGTGATTAGCACCCTGATCTGAACTTTCTTCGTTGCGCTCACCTGCTACTGTGAAGCCCCAAAAGTCCATAATGTAGGTCAACCACGTCAAGATTGTAAGGCGTGCCATCTGCAAACCGTCAAATAGCATCTTATACCGGCTCAGCTCAAGCTTTGCTTTTTCCGTCCACTCCATATCGAGTTGCTTTACATCGCGACCGAAAGCAGGCGTCGTGCTATGGCTGCTACCGACTGAACTTTGCTCAGTTTCTAGAGACTCAAATACCTCGATGGTAAGCCCGCATTGCTTTCCATTTATCTTGGCCATGTGTTGTAAAGTCTGGATGGCTTCAACATCATGGCCGCGATAAATGAGAAACTTTGGTGTTTCTCGAAATTTGAAGACAAAGAACCGAAGGACGAAGATAAACAGAGTGATTGCCCCGAGTGTGAATAGGAGGTATCGCCAACCCATATTGTCAGAGCGCGCACAACACGAGGGTCCTGCTCTAGAATTATTACAAGACGGGAGTGGCTTAGCCTCAGAAAAGTTGGGAGAGCATGAATAGACGGGGATAAAGCCGAAGGCGATGGCGCTGCAGACCACTACGCCAATAGGTTGAAAGATGGAGAGGCAAGCCAAAAGGAAACGTTTGTTCTAGCTCAAGTTAGAGTGCGAATAGTTACTTTGGCGTTGCACACAAACCTGAGGGATGAATTCGAGGGTGATTGTGGTGTCGATAGGGATGTTACCACCAACCCCGACACCAACAAATGCAGTCAAGATGAGAAAGGTGGTGTAGTTATTCGAGGCTCCTAGACACAACCCGAATATAGAGGAGATAAGACAGGTCAGGTTGAAAGCCCAGCGACGACCTGACATACGTAAGCTTGGGCCAACGGAGCGTCAAGTCAAGAACTTGTCGAAATCGGTCAGGGGATATACCAATAATGTCCGCCAGAAAGCCCCAAACGAAGGCTCCAGCCGTCAGTCCAGCATTGAAGCTAGTGGAAATATTCCCCGATTCGTCATTCCCAAACCCTAGCTCCTGCTGCAGAGGGCTGAGCACGAGGCCGAACGCCTGAGCCCAGAGAAGGTCGAGCATGTATCCAAAGCCACATAGACCCCATATGTACCACTGGTATCTTCCCATTCCTTGTGCATCGATCTCGCGGTTGATAAGGACACATTTCTTCTCATACAAACTCAAGCCATCAAGGTCATCAAGGACAGCATTTGACATGCCCTGTCTCCCCGCCGTTTCGACATCGGACGCAGGTGCGTTATCGATAGACAGTTTTGTTGTTTCCGTAGTAGTCATAGTGTCCAAAGGTTCTTGGGGCTTCTGCTTGGCGAGCGGACGAATCTGCCTGACCTGATCTACTTTCTAGGAGCACATAGGTGAGGTTCGAGTGGCAGAAGAATTGCACAGGTAAGACTGAAGCTTATCGGGGTGATGAACACGTTGAATTTGACTTTGGGCTGCCTTAATCACAGTCGATGGCACTATGTGGAAGGGTTGCTTCTCGAGTCGTTGATGTCATGACTAACGGCCTCATGCGGGTGAGACGCGATTCCACGAACCACAACTGACTCGACGTTACACATTATGCGAGCAATCAAATTCGGCAGCAATTGCACAACATGCGGGGCTTTTGATTTGCTGCACTTAGTGGTTGGGCTTTAACCCCGTTGATCCAAAGGGCAGCGACAGACACATGGCCTGCAGCCAAATGTGGTAGCTTCACCTCGTGGAACTTGAGCTTGTCACTTCACGCTACTAGGGCCGTCCTTATGCGGCAACGTTATTATATTCTAGATGGCACATGTGTTCTACCAAGTCTTAGTTGAATGATCAGTGTTGCGAGGCATTGTTTATCGAAAAGCAACCTTGCTTTGGGCAACCAACAGTAACCACCGACACTTGACTAAGAACGACGCCTGAAATGGCCCATATTCGCGGAAACAGATCAATAAACAATACAGTCTCGATACAGCGTAACCTACAGATAGTACCTTTGACTGCTGATGTGCACCGTGAGGCCAAACCCCACCACTTGGTAATTGTAGAGCTAAGTCACTGGTGAATAGCTTCAGCACGCTGTCTACCTGTAACCTAGGTTAGTACGCAACAAATGGATACAATAGGACAGAATAGAGACTAAAAATCGGCTATCTACGAGATGTATAACCTTATCTAGTGCCTTATCTACACTTGTTACGCAAAGTCATCAACGTCATTCTTTCGTTGATCATCGTCATCACCGAGAACGTTACTTCTCAGCCCCCCTCTCACGATGGCCATCACTCCAGCATCGTCTTCTGCATTCTCAATACAATTGTTGAGCCCAGATAAGCGATAATTTATAGCCTCTCTACTTACCGTCGCCAAGACGCAAGATGTCTGATCTCGCCAATCGCACGTACGTTGGTTGGGATGCCGAGGGCGTAGAGGTTGAACCTCCGAACGAGGCCGAAGACATCAGAGCGGTGGTGGGCGAAATCAACGAGACACAACGCCGCTTTTACGAGAAAAATGGCCACTGCTTTGGTGGAACACACGCAAGAACGCAGGGCATCGTAAAGGGCATCTTCCAAGTGCCTGAGGATCTTCCACGCCATTTAAAGCAGACGGAACTCTTCGCCCACGGCGGCGAGTATCCCGTTGTATGCCGATATAGTTCGGAACCGAGCGACCCTAAACTCGATGCGAGTTCCCTCCTCGTTTGTCTGATGGGTTACTGACAGTAAGAAGGACCGCGTAGCGCAGCCACGTGGCTTCGCAATGAAGCTCTTCAACGTCCAGGGCGAAATGTTTGACGCTGGCAAAGACTTCCCAACCCAAGATATCGAGTTCAACAGTACGCCTGCTCTCGATCTAGCCGACGCCAAGACTACGAAGGAGATACTGGATCTGAGACTAAAATACGGCTCCAGTCCGAAGGAAATGAGTAGACACATCGAACAAAGATCGGATAAGGACCTGCAGAAGACTCGGGACCAAGTTCCAAACAAACATTTGGAAGCGACCACTTTCTACTCGTAGACAGCGTACCGATTTGGTGATTACGTAATGAAGTACAGCCTGGTTCCGGCGAGCCAGGCACAGAAGCGACGGGGTGAAGAGATCGTTGAAGGACAAGCCGACGGCGTCTTGCATGAGTGGCTACGGGAATTCTATGGCGACAACAATGCTGAATATCTTTTCCAAGTGCAGCTGCTGGAGAACCTGGACGAGCAGCCTGTTGAGTATGGCGGTGCTGAGTGGGACGCAGAAAAGTACCCCTGGCAGCCTGTCGCAAAGCTCGTGATTCCCAGACAAGACAGCTGGAATGAGGAACGGAACGAATTCTGGGTGGATCACCTGCGAGTTGACCCTTGGCATGGCCTTGTCGGCCTCCAACCACTCGGAAGTCCGAATAGGCTCCGACGAATACGTATGATTCCTCTTCAAACTGAGATCCTCTTTCGAACTAACCAGTACTCTAGTATACCCGGCCAGCAGTGCGTTCCGTCGTCAGCTCAACAACAAGCAAGAGATCAATGTCAGGAGTGTCTCTGAAATTCCGGGTTATTGATGTCTTTAAATGTAGTATCGGGTTAACTGTGATGGAAAATTGAAAGGCCTATAAGGACATGTCAACATAGCATTGTCACATATATATACGTATTTATTGTTGGATCGAGCGGCGGAAAGGGGCCATTTTGGCGGAGGGGGTGGTCTTTGACTCGACTCGAGACCGCGGGAGTGGTAAAGGCTTTGAGTTGTTGGCAGAAGTGGTATTAGCTTGCTTAGTTTAGTTAACTACGGAAGGGTTGTACTCAGAGACTTTAAGCAGTTAATAGAGGAATCGACTTAACTACGGAAGAGAAAGAGCCCTTGCAAGGGATCTTATCCTCTTTAGCTAGTCAGAAGGCAATATATTTATCTTAAATAGAGTTAGTTAAGGCAAGAAGGCATTGCGTTAATAATGCTATATGCGATATAGTATTTAACCTTATGTGATTTAAGTTATTAAGTTATTAGGCTTAGGTATTAAGCCTTTATTATTTTTTTTTAATGATTTTTATTGGGATATTTTGATCCCTATTACGGGTAGCATGAAGTTATAAAAAAATACGTATTTATTGTCTGCTAGTTCTCCATGCTCGTTCTTGGTGAATGCTTCTTAGCACTTTTTGTTATAGTGAAGGAAAGCTGCCAGCAGCCGCGCACATCAGATAGCTTCTTAGCACTTCTTTTGTCAAGCACTGCCATTACTATTATGACTCTGCCACCTTCAGGTCAGAGGAAACAAGCGGGAAAGGGGGGATGTCTGATTGGAGCATGCGGCTTGCTTTGATGCAAGAAGACCACGTAGGAAGCAGTGTCGTTGCGGCGAGGTCTCGGCGAAGCTAAGCCTTCCTACATGTACCTAGTTGAGAATTAAGGTTTTAGCCCTTTTCATTAGGGTCAACCAAGCCCCCGGCTCGTAGCTAGAGAAGATAGCTGAATCAAATCATCTTGACACCATTCGGGCTATCCAACAAGCTGCCCTTAACAGAGCAGTCACGCCATTTAGATAGCTATAAAGGGCCAACAGCGAGGTATGAAAGTGGGGCCCATCATTTGACAAAACAGACCCCTGCAACCTACAAGTATATTAAGCGCTCACATCCCCGCTCCTTTGTTACAACCTCCTTCACTCACTCCGCCCGACCGTAGCTCTTATCGAAATGAGTCGCAAAACTGAGCATACGTCGAGCCCGCCTGAACAGGCAGCTTCTTTAGAGCTGCTACCCCCCGAGATCTTGCTTCCAATCGTCACCAGCATTCCAAGCCTCGATACGCTCTGGAACTTGCTGAGGGCCTCGCCTCAGGTCTGGCACCTCTTCAACAGTCACGCCCTCACTATTGTTGAAACCATCCTTTCTGGCCCAAACTCGATACTGCCACCAAAGATTCAGGAAGTCATCCGTGGAGTTATACTCGTGCGCTCCAAGGCACCTCCTTTTCGCAATCTAGACGAATTCCAGACCCAGTTCCTAAAGGGCGTGATTCCTTTTGCTAAACCAAAGGATGCAAAATGCATTAGTCTTGGCCCTGAATCTTTATCTGTCTCGATAGTGTCCGTGGCAATATTGCGATCTGTTGTCGCAACAGCGTACCAAATCTCTGCCCTATCACAGGCATGTTTGGCATCGTATCTGGTACGATTAAGAGACCCTAGTTTCAGGCCGTTGCATGCCTTTGATCCAAAGCCTTATTACACTCATGGTTATGGCCCTGAGGACACCTGGGTCGCAGCCTGGGATCGCGAATTCACCGGTACCCCTGCCAAGGTGGTCGATGCAGGGCAGCCGAGCTGGGTGGAGGAGATGAGGGTTGTACGCGCCATGTGGATTGTACAGCTTGTGGGCGAAATGAAAGGTCTGTTTGAAGACAATGCGGTCACAACAGGCTGGTCGAACGAAGATATTGAGACTTTGAGCCAGACGAATGCGGTAGACTTGATCGAGTGGCCCGAGTGGCCCGACACTCGGATCAGCAAGGCTGAAGAGGTTAGGTCTGCGATGCACTACTTGACGACGCTTGGACATGCGATGAAAGATATCTACTATCGATTGCCCCGGCCACCTCCATTCTCTGCGAGTACTAGATGGATTACTGCATTGCCAGGGCGAGGAGAGTTGGTCTGGGCTGTTTGGGGGTTTCGTCTAAACGGTGAATTTTACCATTTGGACAAGGGTTCTCCCGTAATACCGGAGGACGCTATACCAATGAAGCGTCCATTTTCCAATGACGCCATTCAATGGGGACAAACCGAGCCTTCGTTGATGGTGGAGTCATATGGCATGTCTAGTTTTAGGTCCCTTACACGTGGCGGTTACGACAGCTCGCCTATCCCCGGCGTCAAATTCGACTCTTTTCGCCCGTTGGGCTTCGCTTTTTGGGATCGGCGGAGAATGCACCTGCTAGGTCTGACCGATGGCATACATGGGCCTAGTCAAGGACGCGGCTTTTACTTCTTTGCGTTGGAAAGTATTTTGCCTGCTGACGAGGTTGCCAATCTCAAGGCCGAGCTCCGGAAGCGTGGGCAGACCATCTATTCTGGTTCTTAGTTTACCGTCGTTATGCCTAAAGATCCAGATCCTGTTTTACTTCTGATTGCCTCGACTCATTCGTTGGGTATCAGTTATTTTTATGCGCAGTGTTTGACGCGGGTGTGTCCTGCTGGTTCATTAATAAGAGGGCACTGAAGCGACACTTGAGCCCGCAAGATGAAATGCTTTGGAATTGATGGTTATTGACCGACGAAAGTTTGTTTTTTCCCATGCTACTGTCTCCTTGGCCTAAAAGATTTGGAATCAGTTACACCGGCAACTACCAAACCTCGTCGTTTAGTAACCATCGAATCAAATATGTCTATCGCATAAGCTTCTGCTTTCCCTTCTGGGTTATGTAAAATCGTAATTAAATCCAGGTCCATAGCATACTTTAGTGTTATAGCCCTATCGATTCATATAACTTATTATTTTCTATTTTCTAACGGGGTGCAGCCAGATGAATCCGCAAGCTAGAGCTATTTCCAGGGGCTATAATGACCCGATTTAAGACCAATCACGTATGTCCGCGACCGCTTTCTGACCCAGACTGGTCAGAGAGAGGTGACATGAAACAAGAGCGAGATCTTGGCCCTCTTCGCGTCACCCAAGGACGCCCCGGTTGGAAAGCCAACACTCGGAACAAATACATCAACCTTGTTAATAGTCTTTATTCCCAGTTTTTGCTTGTGAGTTAATAGGAGATATGCCGATCCGGCTCCATTGCGGGTGCCTAGAATAGCATAAAACTCGTCTGCATCGTCGGCCTGGGTAAGTGTCAGGCGGTGGTCCCATTTACCAATGGTCGGAGTTCCACCGAACTTTGTGCGCAGTGCCTGAAACAAAACGGTGAGAGTATCTTCATTCGTGATCCACGATCGAATAATGTATTTGATGTTTCGGACATTCCCGCCGTTGAACCTGCAGATCTTGGACTGGCGTTGGGAGGTTAGCAATTCTTCTATTAAGTTGATGAGCAGTGTAACAGGAGCAATCCGCTGCGGTCAGTAACGACACGGCGAGAGTGAAGGGGGTTGACTGAGGAAAGAGGGAAAAAAGCAAAGAAAGGATTCCATATTTGCTCACCCATTGCATAAACGCCGCATCACTCCACTAATGTTCATGGTCAGTCTTTTCGGAATATACGAGGCTTCCCTAATAGGAGCTGGATTACCAAACTTACTTTACGGATGTGTGTCATAGTGTACATATCCCCCCCATCCCCGTGTATCTTCAACGACTCAGTGACCCCAACATTGCTGTCGGCAATTATAACACCGGGATCTAGAATGAAAGCGTTGCCGAACTCTGCCATCGAAGGCTGCGGATCATGTGGCTTGAGTCAGCACTTTTCTTGCTACATTGGCTTTGTGCGCAATTCCTGCTGATAAGCCCAAGGCTTTGCAACTGCATCGTCCCCCTGAGAGCATAGTCAGATGCATAAAGAACTTACCCAGCCTCGTTGTATATCCAAATTCGCATCAACATCGCCTTCAGCTACAAGCCAGGTCGGATCATCAAATATATCCGCTTCAGAGAGATGTGTCCACTGCTCAGGGTAGATTTCCGCGGTGATGCCGAGACCCCTCAATGCTTGATTCAAGTAATGTTGAAAAAAGGGCGTCGACGACGAGGTACTCCAACCTTCCGGCTCCTCAAGCCCGTCACGTTGAAGGTATATGGGGGCCTCTAGTGAGTCCCCGCCGTTGTACGCCTGAGCCTCTTCTTGAGACATGCCCATCAGACAATGGAGAACATTTCCCTTTTCACGAGCCTTTTCGTAGCTAGCATCTTGACGTTTGATGAGGTTTCCTACCCCACTGCCATGGGCATCGCGCTGTGTCAGACGGGCTTGGGGGTTCAGACTGGGGTTTTGCAATGACCCGGCGTAGATGACTAGGAGAAGGACAAGAACAGCAGCGAGGGAGTGTGTGAAGAGTGACTTCCGTGAAAAACGAGATGTTGTGTCCATTTTGAAACGGGTTGTGTATTTAGTGCAGCGTGCATGAAACCAGGAGAAAGAGGTAAAAGAGGATTGCGTAGAAGTCTATCACGGTGTTCTTTGCTGTGAAGGCAAGCTGCCCTTGACGGAGTAGAGGAGCAATCTAGATAGTAGAAGGCTGTCTTGTTTTTTAAGGGATTGGAGCTGGTTAGTTGGAGAGGGAAAGTCGCCGGAAGAAATAGAAAGGACAGGGCAGAAGATGCAACACCGCTTCTTTTACGCGGGAAATGTCGCCAGACGAGTTATCATGACCCAATGGGTTGGACAGAAGGCTTTTTCAACCCCGAAATTCGAGAATGATCATGCCGTTGCTAAAGGCTGGCTGACAAGGTATGCATGTCAATCTGTTAGCCTAGGAGATGTTTATCGCCATCCTCCGAGCCACACTCGGCAAATCCATCTTTGTTGTGTGCCTTGGAAAGCCCCACAAGACAGACAGTGAGGGAGCTCCCCCGATCCTACTCAAAAGACAATGCAGGGGCCAGGACAGCCGACTCTGCAGGGTTTCTTTGTTCACCCTAGTAAACGTTGTTGGTGACGGGTTTATCCCCCTAGTAAATCCTATTGTCACAACTTGTTGGCTGCTTGAGACTGGATCTGGAAGGGTTGATTGAGTCAATAGGAACTTTTTACCTGATGTAACCGGGAACGTTCCGCCAATAATAACCGGCGGGTCTCTAACGCGCGCATACGCGATGATCCGATTGGCTATGAGCTAGCCAGGCTATGGCGATCTTTTAATAATAGCACAGGTAGGTCGGCGGCTACCCTCCCGCTATCTCCGACTGCCCGCATATTTCATCATTGAGGAGGAAACCAACAAGGTCGTACGATCCTTCTTGATGCTGAAACCAACAGCGTTGTATCATCCTTCTTGGTGTTCTAGGCAACAGCTTCGTTTCTTGACGTTGTCCAATTGGCCAAAACTAGGTTAAATTTATGCTTGACCACTGACGGAGGCTGAGCACCTTAACCCGGATGAGCCGCATGATCCTAAGGCCCCATTTGCTGGCATGACCTGCTCTCCAGCTTTAACCCAACAGATCACGTCAGGGGCCAACACTACACTATAGTTAGTATGGGTGGTAATAGATCCAACAGCATAACCTTTTGCTTCCGACAATTGTAGCAGGGGGCAGTGCACTGAAGAGCACGCCTGTCACGACCATACCGCCCAGTCCGACGCGATGCGGTCATTCTAACCTACCTTGAAAGGGGTTATACTGTTTCCTTCAACCTGTAGCTTTCCAATAGTTAGGGTTGCGTTCAGCTGACCCGTCCAATTCTGAGTTTTTGTGCCTTGAAGGGCCTTTCTTATGTTCTACCTTTCTTGGGTTTTGTTTACATACTTGACATCTTGACAAAGTTGATAGAACAATGACCTCTGTTTGATCATAGTATTTGATACTAGACCTCCTAATTTTAGTCACATGCCTCACACATGCTCGACTCTCCTCCTAATCTCGGTATTTGCACACATGTCGTGACTTCTGCATGCAGGTTGGTGTGGGCTGTGGGCTGTGCAGTACTGTGCTAACCAACAAGCTCAGGCACAGGATCCAAAAGAGGCCCCCAAATCCTTCTGCGAGTTCAACCCAACACCTCACAACCAACACACTGCACTCACAAATGAGCCCCCTGACAATCCAATGAACATCACGGAAATCTCGTGTTTTAGCTTTTCTATTACCGAATACGCGATTCTCCTTCTCTAGCATTGTGTTGGAAATTGCCTCAATGTCTTGGAACCAACAGAATGGGAACTCAAGGGAGTGTGGGAAGGATTGAGCCGGATGGAAGGGCAGAAGAGTCCTATAGCATGCAATACGACAGGAAGCCTAGGCAGACGAAGGCGCCTCACGTCTTCCCTAGATAGCCTGATACAAAAGCCTTTGAAGAGAATTGTCTAGGTCAGCTGAACATCCAACCAAACAGACACTCTCATCACCCCCCCAACACAACACAACAAGACCAGCCATTCGTTCTACACTTCTTCTACTCTCCCTTTGTTCATGGTGTGTTCAATCATTCGCACCGCCATCGCTCTGGCGATGGTGGTCGTGGCACTGATGACACCACTGACCGCGGCGCTTCCAAACCTTCGTATTATGCCTCTTGGGGACTCGATCACCAAAGGGAACGGGTCTAAAGACCAGAAAGGCTACCGAAACCGGCTCCGTGAGAAGCTTCTCGGCCAAGGTGTCACTGTAGACATGATTGGCACTCAGAAGTCCCCCCCTACAGGGATGGCGGATAATGACCACGAGGGGCACAGCGGAAAGGTTCTGGCAGAAATCAACACGTACTGGAAACAGTCAATTGCGGCTCGTCCTAATGTGGTTCTCGTCCATGCTGGCACCAACAACATGGACCTGGAAGAGGACCTCGAAGGATCTCCTAATATGATGGCGACAATCATTGATGGCCTTTTTGACAACGCCCCAGACACCACCGTTCTTGTTGCTCCAGTCATCTGGGCAAACAATCCTACGATGCAACAAAACACTGATCGCTTCAACCCGCAAGTTATTGCTATTATCAAGGAGAGGCAAAAGGATGGGAAGCATATCCTTGAGGTCCCGATCGACATCACAGCCGCTGATCTTTCGGATGAGAAACACCCAAATGACAGCGGCTATGAGAAGATGGCCAACGCTTGGTTGAAGGCCATCCTCGAGGCCGATGAGCGAGGCTGGTTGAAGAGCCCTGTCAAAATGAACCCTGACGGCCTACCAGGCGTTGGCCTTGGTGTCGGTGGAGGGACTGGCGGCGCCCAGGAAGAGATTGAGGGCAGGATCTGGAAGAAGCAGGGCACTGTGTTTGAAGGCTTCCGCACTTGGGAGTCCATCGGTACCATTAGAGGGATTGCCGAGAACGCCAGTCGCGAGAAGGTGATTCTGGCCGATCTCAACGGCGACGGCATCGCCGACTACATTCTTGCCGACAACGACGGTACCATGCGGGCCTGGATCAATTCAGGCAAACCCAATGACTGGAAGAGCATCGGAAAGATCAACCCGGACTGGAAGTCTATCAAGGGAAACATGATCCGCCTTGCCGACGTCGACAACGACGGCAAGGCAGACCTGATTGCTTTGTATGAGGATGGCGCAGCCAAGGTCTGGAAGAACGTCGACAATGGAAAGAAGTTTAAGTCCCTCGATTCCAAGTGGGCAACGGGCCTCGAATCGAGAGACAAGATCCGCTTCGAAGACATTGATGGTGACGGGTACGCTGACTACGTTATCGTCTACGGTGGCGGCGCTGTCAAGTGGGCACGCAACACGCACAACAACGGCAAGGATAGCAGCAAGAAGAACTGGGAGACCGAGGTCACTATTGCTCCTGGTCCTGCCGGTATACCTGCCAACTCGGCAAGCATACGAGATATTGATGGCGATGGAAAGTCTGGTAAGTCTCGACTACCCTTATACAACACGTGCGGATATAACTAACTGGATTGCAGACTATCTGGTCGTCTATGATGGCGGTGCCGTCAAGGCGTTCCGTAACACCCTGGACGAGGGCGGCCGCAACTGGGACGACTTGGGTACCATCGCCCCCGGCATTGAGGGCGTCACTAGTGACATGATTCGGTTCGCGGACATGGACGGCGACGGCCTGGCTGACTTCCTCGCCGTTTCCAACGATGGAAGTATCCGCATGTGGAAGAACCTTGGTATCACAGGCACTAAGGGTCAGAGCATTCGCTTCGCCGACTTGACTGGTAATGGGAGGGATGACTTGATCTCTGTCGATGCCAAGGGCCGGGCTCGTGCTTGGCTCAACAAGGGCGTGGACCAGTGGGAGTCAATTGGCGAGATCGCACCCGGCTTAGATGGGGATCTCTCTGACTCACGTATCGAGTTTGTCGACGTCAATGGTGACAAGCGCGCTGACTACTTGATCATTTACGGTGGCGGCGCTGTCAGGGCGTATCTGAACAACGGAAACCTCCCCAACCCAGGTGACCAGCGCATCTGGCAGGAAGGCATCGTTATCGCGCCGGGCGTCGGAGAGCCTGGCAGCAAGGTGAGATTCGCAGATCTCGACGGCGATGGCTATGCCGATTTTCTCATCCTCTACGACGGTGGAGCGGTCAAGTACTGGCAGAACAACAAGAACATCCCGCCTAGGAACGGCGGGCGCATCTGGAAGGAGGGCATTGTAGTGGCCACCGGAGTTGGCGAGCCTGGCAGCAAGATCCGATTCGCAGATCTCACGGGAGATGGCAAGGCCGATTACATCGTTCAGTACGATGGCGGTGCTGCTCGAGGCTACCGCAACAACGGCAAGATTCCCAGTGGCGAGGGGCGCAAGTGGAATGACATGGGCACGATTGCCGCCGGCGTCAGTCCTCAGGGCCCTGTCCGTTACGCGGATATCAATGGCGATGGAAAGGCTGATTACCTTGTCGTCTTTGATGGGGGCGCCATCAACGCATACATGAATAATAACAACTGGGCGCCCAAGCTGCCTGATAAACCCGACCAACCTATCCCTGTCGAACCTGGCCATGGTGATGGTGACAGCAATGGTGACGGTGACGGCGATGGCGATGGTAATGGAGACAGTGATGGCGATGGCGATGGTAATGGGAACGGCGACGGTGATGGAGACGGTGATGGTGACGGCAACGGTGATGGTAATGGTAATGGGGACGGCGACGGCGACGGCGATGACGATGACGACGACGACGACGACGACGTTGTGTACATTGATCCGGCTATCTGGAGCTCTGAGAAACCGACAGCAGCGTGCCAGCCCCCCTGTACCCTCGTCCTACCACCATGGCCGCTCTCCTCCAAGACTACATTCAGCTTCCCAGTCATCACAGAGACCATCAAGGAGACGTGGCCTGAAACCACCAACGGAGTTACCAAATACCGCACAACTACAATCACCGTTCGCATCACACTCCCGCCTCTCACAACTTCTCAGATTGCGGTGTCCAACATTATCCTGACCGAATCCACCTCGAAGTCTATTCCTATACGAGGTAGTGTCATTCCGTCACCCATCACGTTGACTGAGCCGACTCATGACCTCACTTACACCTACAAGCCCGGGCCCTTTCCAACTAGCGATGATGATATCGGGCCTCCCCCAGGTATTGCTCCGGGTATCATCGTCACCGCTGGGCCGCCTGGACCTATCTGCAAATCAGGATGCGGCCCTCTCTGTCTATTCGACTGTGGTCCAGGTGGAGGCGGCGGCGGAGGAGGCGGTGGCTCGCTTGGGTGCATTGGCGGCGGATGTCCTGGACCAGGAGGAAACTGTGTTGGTGCTGGATGCGAAGAAAACAACGATGACGACGACAACGACGACGACGATGATGATGATGATGATGATGATGACGACGACGACGACGATGAAGACTGCGCCACAGAGACCAACACTGAATGTCATCAAGTATGTACGACGAAGCCCTGTGCCACTGTCTGCAACACCTACAAGGGGTGTGACTGTACAACCTCCAAGGTAACAGACTATTGGGTATCGTGCAAGTCCTCGTCATGCACCACTACGTCGAGCGAAGTCATCACTGGCTGCTTCCTCACTGCAACTGCCACAACAACGGGTGAATCTTGTCCGCTCACTACCATCGATCCCGATAAAGACGACCTAGGCGACGATGATAGTAGACTCGGCGGCATAGGAAGGCTAGGCAAAGCGACCTACTCTCCGAGTGTCCTTGTTGACATGACGAAATATCCCGTCAACAGTGGCTATGTCACGCTTGACAGGACTGCCTACCCCATTTCTCGCGTGAAATCAGTTACCATGACCAAGCTGAGAGGCACCACGGCTGTCATTTTCCCCTCTTTTGTTGGCAGCACTGTACATATCACGGCTCCAGGTTTCACAATTGATCCGACCTTTTATCCAGAAGCCACAACAACAGTATCACCCTTCCGAACATCAACCACTACAACTTCGACGTCGACGACCACCTCATACCCAACCAACACGGCCATCAATGTCGGTGAAGGTCACTGTTTTGTGGATGATTCGGGCTATCACAAGTTCAGCATAAGCGACGCACAGGAAGCAATCGAGTCGTTTTGCTCGTCCAGCTACGTCCTTGATCCAGACAACACGTTCGGCCAAAACGTCGTGCTCGAAGAGAGCGGTTATAGGGTTGTGGTGTCGGCAGAATGGGCATCCGATCAAAGTGGGTGCGGAGACAAGGAGCCTTTCCCCTTCGCGGAAGATGATATGAACTTTGATTCATGTCTTGGGGGGTGGGATACGGCCTTCTTTTGCGAAGATCAAGACGCCGATGCAGAGTCCAGTTACGGAGGAGCATACGTCCTTGACCCGCCAAACACTGGGGGCTGCATTCTTCTGAGCTTGTATGCAGAGGACACCACCGCTCTTAGGCTCATGGCTCATCCGAACGGCGGGGACGCACCGCTCATGCCGCCTAAGATGAATATTACACATCCGGGGGATAAGCATATTTGGAAGCCCAGTGGCAAGACAAGAGTTCCAGTAGCATGGCCTGTTTCCAAGGGCACGTCGTCCAAGCACGGCAAGCTATTTAGCACGACCAGGGTTAGCCCAGTGGCAACGAGTTCATCGCATGCAAGTTAGTCTTACGACCTTTTCTTTCTTTATTTTCTTCTTTTTTAGTAAATACATTATCCCACCCTCTGTTTTTGTGAGGAGGGTTCGATCGCCATGTCAACAACCATCTTTTTCATGTCTTATAACCAGTCATGAAACATCTCGACACGCTCCGTCAACTTAGTGTATAGACTTAGTACGCTGTCTGAGAAGCACAAAAAGTTAGACAGATGTATTAGTTTGATTCCACGTCGGGCTAGGTGGTCTGGTGATTTGGTGTAGACAATGACGGGCTTTGAGACATTTTGGGCAGACCCAATATAACAACTCCTACATTATGACCAATATTGCATTGTTAGAATTCATTTAGATACAGTATCCGCTGTGAGAGCGTAGAGCATATTGAATAACCTGAAAGTGTATCTCAGTAGGGCAACGGTGAAGTGTCTCCCCCGCTCTTGGTCCAGACTCTGGATCCATAGGCTATGTACATAGTGATTTAAGTGTATAAGGCATTGGGCTGATGAAATGCCTATTTGTGTAGATACCGTGTTCTTTTGCCATCGTGTTTCCTCTGACCTGAAGGTGGCAGAGTTATAATAGTAATGTACAT
>JABFFE010000379.1:0-14175 GCA_013623625.1 Fusarium setosum | reverse complement strand
ATATATAAGCTTAAGAAACTACTTAATAAGAATAATAAAGATAATAGATTTACTAAGCTTAAAGGTAATATAGATTAGATAATCCTTAGTTGAAATTACTATTGAAATTACTATTGCTGCAGTCACATAAGTGGTCACATAACTAGTCATATGACTCGTCGGTATCGTGTTCTTCTTTATGTATCAGACCGAACGACTTTTCAATTGAACCTATAACAATGTGTTTATCTTGAACAGAGTTGGTTAAGGCAGGAAGGCATTGCGTTAATGATGCCGTACGCGATGCAGCATTTAACCTTATGTGATTTAAGTCATTGAGTTGCTGGGCTTGGGTATTGAGCCTTTATTGTTTTTTTTTTTTATTGATGATCTTTACTGGGATACTTCGATCCCCATTACGGGTGGCATGAAGTAACAAAAAAAAAATAGATTAGATAATAAAGCTTTAGAAGTTAGTGACTAAATTATAGCAGCTATAACTAAGAATAAGGGGAGGAAACCAGAGGATAAGTCAGGGTTATCAAAGCTATAAAGGTTAATTACAGAAGGTTTCGGTAGATCGGGAAGTCAAAGCAGTTAGGGGCCCGAATGCTATTATTGACACGTTGACATGAACACAATGGAGGCAAGCCAAACTCAGTGGTGTTTTGCGCTACTGCCCGGCTCTTCTGTCGATGGCTCGGTTCAGGCCGATGCGAGAGATGATTTTTCTCTTTCCCAATATGTGATCTACGAGATAGTAGAGGCCAAGGCCACACGCAAAGTGAAGTAACGAAAATCTCTTCCTCCCGAGTTTGCTAGTGTAAAGATATTGGTCAGCCCATTCTCCCTTCCCTTGCAATTTTTTATTAAAAAAGCCCGGGTTCTCACGCATGGCAGCAAATATGTCGTCTCCAAGGGCACTAAGATGAACGCCGTGGTAGTCTTGGGCATAGGCTGCCAAGGCCGGTTCAGAAGGTGCTGTGTGTAAAAGGCGTCGAATCAAGGAGTTGCATATAGCAATTTGGCCCTGTTTTGGATCTACCAAAAATGGCTGTATGGCTGGATTTTGGTGGGCTTGGATGGGTGCGAGGACAAAATCTTTGGCGCTTTGGTGTATAAAACTGATTAGTTCCGTATCTGGGGTCGAGTCGAGGGACGAAGCTTTTTCATTGTCGCTAGATAATTGGAGTAGATGGCCACAAGTCTTGACATAGCCTCTGCACACCTCTCCGTGAGGTACGGACGCCGTGGCTTGCACACCGATGGCATCACACATCTCCGCAACTGTCAAAGACCTCTCAGCTAACGTGACCCAGCACAACATGTCTGCCACGAACTGACCATCAGTCGGTTGAATTTGCAGCAAGGCCCTCTCATAGATGGACTTAAGACCTCGCGGAAGATGCTCAAGAGCTTGTTCGATTTCACCGATTGTTCTTGGTTCGAGCTCGTCTGCCATGAAGCTGACGCATAAGAACGTTCCTTCGGACCGCTCTCGAAACCCTTTTTGGATTTGCCGAAGTAGCTCATCATTCTGAATGTTTGTTGCAAGTTGAGATACGCGTTGCGAGATGTAGATGTCAACATCATCGACTGCATCGTCAAGCTGGATATGCGGAAACTGAGATAAGATTGATGGAAGGCAAGGTGGGTGTCGCCTGCTCAAAATGAGGAGATTCAGGCTATGTGACTGGGATGTTTGGTTGTTGGGTTCGAAGAGCGACTTGAGTTTCTTCAATAGCAGGGGGAGCGAGGCTTCATCGCACTCGTCGAGGCCGTCTAGCACGCAATACGTAGTCTTCGGCCCGAGGTCCTGAACCATGACTTGAAAACCCCGCCAAAGACTTTCAAAGGATGAGAACAATTTGTCTTGCTGTGTCTTCCATGGACGGAGAAGATGTGCGACGAGGTGACTCTGGCGGTCGAGGAGCTGAGACATAAGCCCACGGAGAATATTGGTAGACGTGTTTCGAGTTGAGATTTGGTTGTTGCAGAAGAAATAGACGACTGATGAGTCGGACTGCCGAGATAACTTCTCCAGATGTTCTGAAAGAAAGATGGATATGTATGTTTTGCCCTTTCCAGGAGGGCCAGATATTCATAGTAAATCGGACTTGCCATGCTCCCATGCCTGATATTTTTTAGTCAATGTTATCCACTCAAATGCTTTCGGCGTTCTCTCTCCTCGTTTGGTGATAATGTCGGCTCGATCAGCAGCACAGTCTGTGACGAATAGGTCTTGAAGACACGTGTCCTCATTCGAGCCTGGCTGGACCGAACGCTTGATGTTCTTAACCTCTGAGTGCACACGATCTAACTGAGAAGTAGTCTTGCTACCTTGAGCCCTGATGTGGAAGATCAGTATTAGACACCCCCGGTAGCGATGCGCGCAAACCTACATGGAGATTTGGTTGTGTAAGTCGTCCTTGTGCCACTGCAGTTGGGTAAAGAGCTTTTGAATCTCAGATTCTTTCGCTAATCCCTCAATGGCTTTCCGTATTTGTAAATTCCGTGAGTCGGAACTCGTACGCTCAAGACGTTCGAAGCTTTCGTTTAGGTGTCGACAGATTTCGTCGCAGCGCTCAATGGTGTGGTTGGTTTGAGGAGTTTGGAGACTTGGGCATGCCTTCACTTCCCGTGTGAGCTCGGCTAAACTGCTGATCTGAGACTGCCATGTCCGAATCTCTTCCGGCGCATCTTGGATCTTGTCGTATACTGTTTTGACGAGCTGGATGATCTTGATGCTCTGCTCGATAAACTGGCCAGATGCCGCGACTAGACCTATGGCTTCGGCCATGGTTGAGAGACGATGCGAGGGCGCGATGGGAGTGGGGGATGAATAGAGAGAAGGAAAACGAAAAAAAGAAGAGAGCAGAATGAAGAACCAAGAGAGCGGGGTTTTTGGAGACCAGGCTGTGATGATGGTCAGCGTCGGGCTCTGTTGGGCCAACAAGGAGGCTTGGATGTGTACGATTCGCTCTTGATCGTCAAATAGCTGCTCGCATTCAACGCCACGGGCGGGCAATATCTGCAACCCTAAGTCCTCGTCACCCGTCGGTGTCAGCAATCCAGCGTGGCTTAGATATTAGGACTTTGACCCGAAGGGGAGCCGAGATCGCCAGCATGCCCAACTAGCCTACCTAATCGTGAATCGTACAGGTGGCACACGGTGTTCTTTGTTGCTATGAAGGCAAGCTGCCTTTGACGGAGCAGCCGGGCATTCCAGATAGTACAAGTGGCACAGATATTTGCCTTGTCATGATGATAACATTTCTGTTTCTCGGTAGAATGCTATGGGTAGGTAATGAATCAGATCATTTGAAGACCTTGATAATTCAACGGTATCGTGCCGCAAAAACAAAGGTAAATATAACACTATCAGGGCTGGCATTCTGGCTGTGTATATACTATCGTATAGTACTTTGACTAACCATGGTTATTACATCCCGTCACATAATCAATCTTGATAAAGCAGCCCTGCTTATACTCGACCTTTCCACACTTGTCACACTGATCGCGGATCTTCTGGAAGTACTCCCAGATGTCATCACCCGTCATCTCGCAGTTGCTGCCCTCGACAAAGACACCGCATCCGATACCCTCAGCCTTGCCCCAACAGTTTCCAGTGAGCTGCCCACCCCTGTTGAATAGTGTCAGTCTAGCTCTCTAATGCCTCGTAGAGGATGGGTGGGGTCTGGGGCAAACTTACTTGGTCCCATACCAGAAAGGGTCTGCTCGATTCCGGCGCAATCTATTGACTGCGTAGTCGCAGTGTTTCTTTTCCAGAAGCGGACCACCACACTATGGTTCTTGTGAGTTATGTTCATTCAGTATAACAAACCTGGAGAGAAGACTTACCAGGCTGCTACCTTTGCAGTCATACTTCGGCTCAAATGGTGGTGGAGGCGGTGGAGGCGCAGGAGGGTTAGTCTTTTCGCACGCCACCTTGGGTCCTCCAGCTTTCTCAATAGCCTCGGAGACGAAGTTCTCGTCGATATCACTTCCATTCATCTCTGCCGTCCACTCCCTATTGTCATCACCACCCCCGTAGTTGAACTTGGGAGACGTGACTCCGCAATTCGCCGTCTCTTCCGTAAGGCGTTTTCCGCTGTCTGTTGTTGACCACCCGCCGCCCCAGACGTGGACTTTATCGGTATCGACCTTGCATCCAGCCCAGGAAACTCGCTCCTTGAGGGGTTCGATACGGTATCCGATTTTATCCTTGTGGGCCACTCCGCCGGCCTTCCAGTTACCTGGGTTATCCTGAGAACTGCTGTCGCATCTATCAAGCACAATATCCTTGAGGTAGAAGATACAGTCCTCCTCGCCAACCTCGTAGTCGATATCGAGTGTCTCGTAATCGATGATCAACATGACCTCGTCGGGAGTATCTGCGTTGTATCTGGTGGCGATGTATTTGGAGCCCGGCTCAGGACGCGCCAAAGCTTGTGCAGCCTTGCAGAAGTGCTCAATGTTACCAACCAGGGGATCCCTCTTCACATAGCGATTGGTCTGGAGTCCAAAGCAAGCAGAGGAGTCGGGTTCCGGAGGTGTGTAGCCGCTATCGTCACCATCCTCCATCAGCTTGTCCGACCCGGGGTTTGAGTCAACCACCTCTTCAGGGAAATCGGCTATGATTCTGGGTCAGCTGTGTGTCCTTGTATAACCCAAACACTGGAGATACTCACACCAGTTCCTATCTGGCGTGTCTTCTGATGACTCAAGACCATCGGCTTGTCGACGGTGTCGTCGTCTTTTGATCGGAATTCCGCCCGGACCCCAAGGCGTATTATCAGGAGGGATCTGTTGGCCCTCAGGCACGCCCCGGTAAGGGTGTGTTTCCTGCCGCGTGATGCCAGACTGGATAAGCATTCTCGTAGTCGATGCGTCCTTCATAGCATCGTCAGCGTTCACATGGCGCAGCATGTTTTCTCTCAGTCGTTCGTAAATGACTTCTGCATTGTCGAAGTTTTGCCAGCCTTCGTAGTCCACAATTATAGCCATGATTCCGGCAACATGAGGAGCCGCCATGCTTGTTCCGTTTTCCATGGAGTAACACGTGTCGCACTTAGTGTTAGCTGACTTGACAAGTTCTCCGGGCGCAAAGACGTCGAGTCTCTTGTTGTGATTGGAGCCGCTCTGTGGGAGGATGCCCCTCGGCGGCGTAACCCACCGATTGTATTGGATGTTGACAGCTCCAACGCTGAAGGTAGACCGATACCTGTTATGTGTCAATGTCCATCACAATTCGTGTTTGGTTCACACGGCGTAGAGCAGCACCCACCTCGCCGGAACAGCAAGCCGGGTCCTGTCCGAATTGCCAGCAGCAGCAGCGATTGGAATACCGGCGTCTGCAGCCTTCTGTAGCGCCTCTTGCAAGATGCTGTCCGATGGGGGAACGGCAGAATCCATAGACCAGTTAATGACAGAACCTCTCCACCCGTCCCAGGGCTATTGCAAATTGTTAGTATTTCTCCCATCGCGCTCTCTCTCTGCATTTGGCTCACTGGATTGTTCTTGTATTTGTTGTGCTCGGATACGACCGCATCAACGGCTGAGACAACTCGTTAGCTGGTGCCATTGCTAAGCTGATAATTGTCACTGCCCGGGGATGTTATATATACCTTGAGCCTTCTGAGCAGCCGTAGAACCGCAGTACATCTTGACATTGACGATATGTGCATCGAACGCCGCCGAGTTGGCAGTGCCTGCGGCAATACCAGCCACGTGAGTCCCGTGTCCAATGTGATCATCCTTCACACCCAATTAGCCTCCATCCTACCGGGTGACCACAAGGCTATAAGCTTTAAGATTATGACATGGAAGAGGATTTACCATAGTGTAGCCCTGTGGGCAAAAGGGCGACTGGTCTGTTGGCTGCAGATCGCCAAAGTTTCTCACCTTGGGCGCCAAGCCGACATACTTGCTGAAGATGCTGTGGGAAAGCCTGACGCCAGAGTCGAAAACGTAAATGTTGACTCCAGATCCTGGGTGAAACTTCCAAAACGCTTGTTGTTTCTGATCAAGGTCGTTGCCGAGATCCAGCCTCTCACGATGCTCCGGATAATCGAGCTGGGGCATGGTCCACCCTCTGGTGATCATGGCCATGTTCCAAGATGTGAAGCGAGTCCAGAGTTGTTTGTTCCACTTTTTGCTCTTGGGGGGTGGAATGTCTAGCTCTTCATCATGCTCGATCACAGTATCGGACATCTCCGGGATCGTGTCCTTGGTGTAATAATTGTGATGGATGGCGAGAACCCCAGGATCGTGTCGAATAATCTCGTGAACGACATGAGAGTCCTCTTCTGGCACGGTCAAGTGGTAGGCATTGACGATGCTCAACGGGTTAAATGCCGTTGCGACCTCGGTCAAGTTCAAACCCGTGTTGGCAAGATGATCTTCGAGAGTATGGTTATCACGAAGCTTAACAATATACTCATTCTCTGCCAGATCAAACCCTTCCGGGACGTGATATAGGGCTTTCGTAGGTGATCTAGGAGCTAGAAACGCCCAGGCGCCAGACGCAAAGGCCAGTGCCCTGATAACTCTCATCTTATCCGGGATGAGCCGAACAGCGGTGGACTTTCAATGCCCAGAATAAGGAGAGAGACTTGGGTGCTGGAAAGAAGGTATGAGGAGTTTTGAAAGAAAACGAAGACACCATTTGAGTGATAGGGGAAGTGACATTGCCTTGACTCTCTTGTGGCTTTATATGCCTGGCTAATGAATGCTTTCTTCTCGTATTGATATCCCCGAATAGACTCCCCCTTTTGGCGGCTAAGAAGCTTATGGACCCAGATCAATGTACATAACGCTCAAGGATACTTCATTATCCTGCGAATTTTGGCTCCTGTGCAAGTATTTTCTGAGCTCAGCCTTCATCTTTCTCCTATCGGGCTTCGATACGGCTAACCAGCTCATCGACTACCGCAGAGATGTGGCTTGGGCTCCACGGGCCAACATATTGGACCATAAGCAAGGTGGATTCTGATCCATGGCTCGAAAGGTACTGAGGCGTCTGTTGACACTAATTGCTGACAAAGTAGGTGAGAATGGTTTAAGTTTAGGTTATTTATGGTTCTTAGTGCAGCACCTTAAAACCATGGACTCCCTTGATTTAATTCACAGGGCCCCAGACACTAACTCTAACTTGACTATTGAAGTGGGAAGGAATAGACTACCAGTCACGCGAGTAGTGCCGCTTGCCCCAATTCGAAAGATCAGCGTCTTGTTGACTTGGTCTCCCCCTAAGGCTGAAGGTAAGCTGCGCCTCGCTAGACGGCGCAAGGCAGATTATGAAAAGTCCCCGAGACGTTACATCGTGCTTGCACTAAGATGTTTAACATCGGAGCAAATCTTGCGGTACGGAAAGACCTATCCATGTAAGTGGCTGAGGGTATTCGGGCCACGACGGAGGATCTTGAGGAACAGGTAAGAGACTGGCTAATACAGGACATTTCAACATCTTGCAGATAGCCAGTGAAACTAATAAAGCCTTTCAATTAATACGATAATGTCAATATGATAACAACTACTACTTATCAATATAGCACTATCGCTTTAATAATATACTAATAAGTTTGAGCATGTCCCATTCCCATGCCAAGGTGATCTGCAATAGCTGACCCCCAAGAGAAAATTTAGAAAACACAGCCTTGATGGCAAAACCCGCGCCAACCGCCAGGATCGGTATCCATGTTGTTCTGGACTGTGTGTCAGGTGGCCTATCATCTATCACAAAGGTCTTGTATATCCATTTGTTATGGAGACACTCCTACACCGCTCGGAACTGGAGCATCTTCTCAGCTCAGGGCCAAGAGCCTGTCCAATCTCCGGCTCTTTGTATTTGATACCAAGATGCACTCGCCTTGACAGTTCTCACCACGGTGGGCCAACATCCAAGCACCTAAGATACAGTAGTATCGATTAAACTCTAGAGGATGCAATTTTGGGGACGTAACGAAACCAGTCACTGAGACCACCAGTCCCTATAGCTAGGGCTTAGGCGAAAGATGACTTGTGAACAGGATCCATCTCTAATTTCATGTTTGATTCCTTACCACTCCCATTGGAAACATTACCCCACAAGTCATCCCAAGGCATCCTTGTTTGGGATTCAAAAGTCTCCGACCTACTCCTTCCATTGAAATCGAGGCTAACTAACGCTCCAACGACTTGGACTGGGTTTAAAATCACTAGTCAGATCCTTCTCACAATCACTGAAGAGAGGGGCGATGCTACTTTCAATGCAGGACCGGGGGTCTCACTGACAATGTCATTTGGAGTGCCAATCCCTCCAGCCTGAGTTTTCTGACGGCCTACCTTAATCCGATCCGGCAGCTTCTTCTTAGGGTCAATAGACTATTTGGTCTATCTCACAGACATAGCTCGAACTGGGTAGTTAGAGAAAACTCTTAGTTCAACAGCAGGGTCTTGTTAGTAGAATTTGCCTCCTTCTCTAGATGTATCAGGAGTAACGATGAACCGCTATATTGGCAGTTTCGGCCGATTTTGCAGCTTGCCCCATGTCTGCCCCCCTCAATCATTATTCCGGGTACCATCTGTGGCCTCGCTCGTGTACCCGAACGGGCTTATGATTGTAAGACCGAGCCTCGTTGCTCAAGCCAGATACTCTCTCACGATAAGTAAAGTTGAACCATTCTGGAAGAATAATCACATGAATATCAGTTTAGCTACTCGACGTGGGCTCGACAGCCGTCATATGGCAATGGGAAAAACCTACCATGAGAGTAAAAGTCTCCTCAGATCAACGACATCGCGGCCATGAAGAGAAGTGAGCTCAGTCGCAGTACAAAATGCCCCCAGCAAAAGTATACTAGTGGTGGCTGGAACACACTGCGCCCCTCACCACTCACCCGAGGTTGGGTAAAAAAGTAGCCCTGGGTTAGGTTGGCGCATAGATTGTCCAAATACTTGTATCAGACAATTAAGTCCATATGCCGTAAAGCCGACGTTCGCTGTTTCCTCACTGTCCCGATCTAGGCAGAGCTCTCTTGACGCTGATAAGCGCTGGAGCCAGGATGGCCATTCCATCGACTTAAGTTTTGTCCTAGAACAAGCCCTCTACGTCCAGCTATGCTAAATTGCTAGCTCACGCCGCCTACGACTTCATATAAGAAAGGAATTGTTTATATCCTCCCTACATTCGCATGGCAAGCGTCTGGAGCCGGGATCCGCCCTTATCCCTATTCCTACCGATCGATTGTTGACTGGACTCGGCTAATGGTAGGACTATGGGTGGGTATCTCAACATTAACGTATGGTTACTTGGAGGTTATGGCTGGGGGTTATGCCCTATGTTAAATGCTGTCAAAAGTGGAACTTTACTAGAATGTCCTACCAGGCTGAGTCTTTCAGAGAGCCGATTCCCATGGATTGTCACCACTACGTGTATAGGACGTGCCGCTCATGTACAAGTACTTCATTCTTGTTATTATAATCTACAACATAAGCCGTCATAACCCCAACCGGTAGGGCCACCTCCTTTACCAGCAAGGACTTAGAGATTAACAACAGGGATTCCAAACAAACAAGCCGGGATAGCTTGCTCATCCTCTGTATCAGTAGTCAAGAAACCCTCAAAGTCAGCATCGCTAAACGTCTTGCCAGCATCCTGACACTCCATAGCGTTGAGAGCAACAGTACCAAAGTTCAACCCGGTGCTGGCGATCGCCCCTGCGGCATCACGAGGATGCTCACCGGTCGCAAGAGTCACAGCTATACTACCATCGCGATACTTGAACTGCATGCACTTCTCACCCACGCGCTGAGATGGCTCTGAGAGACACTGTCCAAACTCGGGTTCTGGGTCAAACACAACAAGGGTCATGGTGATCTTTGCCCACATCTGAGCGAGGGCAAAGATCTTCAAGTTGCGCTCAATCGCCTTCTGGTAGTCCTCCTGGGATGGCGGGGTGACCATACCGGCGCCGCCATTGAGCATCTCTCCGATAGTGTCATCATTGTGAGTGTTGACGAAGATATCATCGTTTTGCTCTTTCATGTTCCCTTGGACCCAAGCAGGCACAGTTCCCAGTAGGTCTTTGAGGATCTGGGGCTGGTTGTCGATGTTCTGTTCCTCGTCGGCCGCATCGCCACGCGCATTCTTCAATACCTTACCAGCAAACTTCTTGAATCCCTTAGCAGCAGCGCGGAAGGCGGCAAACTCAGGGCCAACTGGTGCTGGAACAAAGACAAGTGACAGCTCGGCGATCTTGAATAGGACTTCCTTGGGGATGGGTAGCGGTTCAGCGGTTGACTTTGTAACCATGTCGTTGATAAAGTTGGAGTCGAGAATGCTATCAACAGCCGGCTGCACAGCGTTGTTGATATTTCGCAGATGCGTATAGAGGTTGACCCAGGCCTGGCCGATAAATCCCAACTGAGGGTTGTGAAAGGCGCCACACACGGTATCGGCAAAGTCGTTTGCTTCTCCGACGAAGACGATGTTCGTGGGTATCGTACATTTATCCGGGTTGTTAAGGTCGGTGCAGTCAATGTCTATCCTAGGATTGTCATCTTTGAGGAAAAGGCTTGGGTAACCAGCTTCCATACAGGTTAGTTGCAGGTATGAGCATGCGGCAGGGACACAGGCTTTAGGCTTACCAATCTGACCGAAGCCAACAGTTCCGGATATCGTGGAATCGATCCCATTCTTGACCCAGTTGTCTGGAGTGAGATCATCAGACGTGCAGCCAGTTGAAAGCGTCGGCTTCTCATCCTCCTGGCGAGATTGCAGCGGCGTGGCCAGCGCCAACGGAAGGAAAAGAGTTGCTAGGAGTCGACTCATGTTGAAAAAATGTCCTTCGAAGCTAAGCTGAGTCAATCCTGTTCAATCCTTCCGCTGACCCTCCAGGGCTGGGCCAGTTACAAATACCATTCTTTGGGTAGCGATAGGGCTGGAAAGCTCGGCCAGAGATGCCAAGGCTGCACCGATAGGGTAGCATTGTGGTTATACTCAGCATTAAAGTATCATGCTTAGATTGCGGCTGAGCTAGTGCTGACGATTGACAAGGTTGTGCCCCGAGTCGGCCGCCTCACAACAGCCCCTGGTAGGCTGTAAGTAGATTAGTGAGTCCAACCGTCGAACGCGACAGGCCGCAAAGTTGGCTCTTTTCCCCGATTTTGAGCGGCCGCTGACCCTAAATCCCAACTGCCAGCTACCGGAACCGAGCATTCCGTCCAGGCGCGCAGCTTATTGCAATCTTGCAGCCCTAGAACCATCCAAATTCTCCGGCTTGGCCGGACAAACTTGTCTATTTTTGCCCAAAGTCCCCCGTGACTATTAGTGTTAGCCCCTTAGGCTACAGGATATATCAAGGAATCCGTCATATAATCTTATTCACCGGCTCCCTCACTTGTGACTCCTCCGCCACTCATTATTTCTTCTGTCAGCAGCGATGGATTTCAACTCGTCTTCTGCCTACGAGCCATATACCCACTATGGACGCTTCTATGAAGAAGAGGCAGGCCAAGGCAATGCCGACAAGTTGATAGCTGCAAGCTCAGACGTTGAGGTGCTACTTCAACACCGACGCAACAATGCTCAACGTCAGAAAACCCGGTCCACTCTCCAGACTCTTCGAATTTCCATGCGTCTTATTGAGCTGCTCCTCGACGTGAGCACGGTGGCCTTGCAGGCCTATGCAGCAGGCGTATGGTGGAAAACGCGGGACAATATGGTTGAGAATGATGGCCACAAGGTGGTTCAATGGCCACACACTAACATGTGGCCGACATGGACAATGATGGGGACTGGGGGCGTTACCACCTTATCCCATCTCCTGTCCTTTGCAACCTATCTCGGTAAAGTATGTTGAGCATGTCGGGGAACCGGGGTCCTAGGGCTAAGCATTTATCAGATGCGATCTATGCGCCAGGGTCCGTGGCGATCACGGGCCGTTTATGCTAAGTCTGCCCTTGTTACTGTCGGCTGGAGTGCTGCAGTGGTGTACTTCAAAAGGTCGAGCATACAGGGACCCAAGACTCGACACTGGGACCTTTGGTCTTGGACATGCCACGTCAGAGAGGAGCAGGGGGAGATTCCATGGAATACCATGTGCACGCAAATGGTACGACTACACCCGGACCACCATATTTTCGACGCCCGCTAACTGCTGGTCTTGTGCTCTAGAATTATACCTTCATCGCCTGCTGTGTCGCTGTCCCATTGGAGGTCCTTGGTCTAATTGTCTTCATTTTCTCTCGGAGGGGCTCTAAAGCTCGTGGAAAGTACCAGAGGGCGAGATCAGCAGAGCACCATTAGAAGCCGAATTGCGTTATACAGTGTTGGGCTGACCCAGGACGTCACTCTGACATATCTATCTGGAGAAAAGGGAAGGATGAGCAAAAGACGATTAGACACCACTTTTTCTGACCATGGCAGAACCTTCATAGCCTTCTTCGGCTAGATAATCCTGGAGACTCTTGTCAAGTGTAAGATATTGGCGACAGGTGACGGGATTTATTAGCGTCACGCCATATATACAACTACCTACCCTCTTATACCACCCTGCTACCAAGAAATTCGAAGACCATTAGGTGCATAAATTATCTTATGCCATCCACACGATAATGGTCTATCACTATATTCTATCCCATAGCTATCCAACCTCTACGAAGAAAACATGTTTCCAAGCCGCTATGTTGGAGTTAACTAACAACTGCTTACTCCCTGAGTTTCGAATAACCGTGTACTTGCTCTTGTTAATGTTGCTATACGTGTTGACTACGTCCGAGAAGCTCGTTATCTTGCCCGCTAGCTGCTTGGTTACGACTGCAGGAAGCTTAGGGAAGCATTAGACATGGACTCGCCCCTTCCCGTCACTGCGCTCTATCTGATATGCGCGTCTGCTCGTCAAGGGCGCCTTACCTTCACGTCATCAAAGAAAACTACGTCTTTCCACATCTCCAGCATCAGAAACCCGATGCTAACATAGTTGTCTAACTTTCCTTTAGCCGAGGGGACGTCGAATTGTTCACAATCTTCCTGATAGCGGATAGAAATAGTATGAATCAGGGGTGAGAATCTACGTATTGAGTATGTCTATACACTTAAGTGCTGTTTCACCTCTACGTCCCGCGAGTATGGCTCGAAAGACCTAGCCAAGTAGCTCAAGCCTCCTCCTCTGTCTATCGAGAATATGAAGTCTCCTATGTTCTGTGGCGTCTCTCAACTAACACACTCAAGAGTTTCTCCAGTAAGCACACTGGTAGTTGGACCACGCCTGCCAAGAGAAACATAGTTAGAAAACTTGCCCTATAACGCCAAATATATATCTTTAGCGTGGTCCATAAGGTGTAGCTCCACTAGCATGTGGACTACGTGAATCCTTCGGGGTAATGTTTTGCCGTCAGCCTACACTACCACGCGAGACATTTTCTTGCCCCCTCATCTTTTAGCATCAGTCCGTTAATACTTCCTCACTCCTGTTATTCTGCAATATCACAATATCTCTCCCATCCAGCAACCTAGCCATGGCGTTCACCCTGTACGATGCAACTATTGTCGAGGCAAAGGTCATCCTTACGACTCTAGACGGCCTCATCACCAAAGCTCAGGAACAGCCTCAGCCCTTAGCGGATAGGCTCCCTAAGGCTCGGCTACACGAGGATATGAACCCCCTCACCTTCCAGGTTCACGCAGCTACAAGGTTTTCAGAGCTGGTGCTTGCCAGACTTTCAGGGAGAGATGCCATCCAGTATGAGGATGACCTCGTCTCGTATGAGGACATGCACGCGCGTATTTCCAAGGTTCTAGAGGCTCTTGGAAAGGCCGACAAGAGCACTGTCAACCGAATCGGAGAGGAGGTGGCGACGACAGCTTTGCCATCCGCAGGATCAATGGATATAACTGGGAAGGCATTCGCTATGGGGGCGGCAATTCCCAACATTTACTTCCATCTCTCGATGACCTATGCTATCCTGAGGATGGAGGGAGTGCCATTGGGGAAGAAGGATTATGCCATGGGTTTTGCTACGGAGCATATCCTAAAGCCACAGTAGTGTATTGGGAACGATCTGAAGTACGCGGCTGCCGGCGGCTTGCCTCCACTCACTACAACAAAGAACACCTTGGTGTACTGGGTGCAAAGAACTTCTTGGTTAAGTGTATATGGCATTGGGGCGATGAAATGCCTGTTTTTGTAAAGGAAATGTGTTCTTTTGCCATCG
>JABFFE010000378.1:0-25599 GCA_013623625.1 Fusarium setosum | reverse complement strand
CGAGAAGGTTTAAGTGTATATAGCATTAGGCCGACGAAATGCCTGTTTGTGTAAAGAAAATATGTTCTTTTGCTATCGTGTTTCCTCTGACTATTTGTCTGAAGGTGGCAGAGTTATAATAGTAATAAAGAGTTAGGAAAAACGAATTAGAACCAAGCCCTACAATAATGAGTAGCTACACTGGAATAAATTTGTGTGCTTGCACAAGAAAAAGATGACACAAGGAAAGCTTTTTTGCAGAGAGTCCTCAAAATTATCGTTCCCATCCATTCGACTCGTATCATCACGCCCATGAGTCGATCTAAGCAGCGGGCTGGAGGATGATCTGAGTGCGGCCATTAATCTTGATCTCGGCCCAAGCCTTACCAGCCTGGTTAGCAGTGACGGACCCTCCGGTGCTGAGCGAGTACTGCTTGCCGGGGACCAGTCGCTCAAAGCCAAGCTTGAAAGAGCCGGGCTCCTTTCCGTTGTAGAGGACAAGGTCGAGCTTCTTGCCGTCCTCGCTGTAGGCCTTGGCGACAAGGACCTCGGGAAAGGGGGCATCCTCGAGAAGAGGGCCGCTCAGAGCCTCATCAGACGGACCGTGGAGAGTAGCGTTGGCAAGATCACGCTGCTTGACAAGACGAGCCATGAGGGCAATGACCTGGGTGGTAGCAGAGAGACCCTTGTTTCGTAGGGATCCAGTCTTGGTGGCTTCGACGGGGAAGTAGACATTGTCGAGCTGATCAAGAGCCTCCTTTCGGACTTTTTCGTCACCGAACTCGGCAGCAGTAGCGGCGATGAAAGCACGGAGTGGGCCCTCGCCGGCACGGTAGTTTCCGGGGTCCATCTTGTCAGCGCCCTTGAGGTCACGGACGACAAGCTGGTTCTTCTCGTCATACTTGAGGAACTCCTTGCGGATCATAGCCCAGTTGCGGTGAGCGAGGTGGGGGAGGTAGGCAGTCAGGAGCATGGCGTTAATGCAGTCGGTGAGAGTCCCGCAGAGACCGGGGAGCTTGGGACAAGTTAGCTTTGTAGTGAGCGCAGATGGATTATACTGACAGTAAGACCAGTGAATTCGCTGCGGATGGGAAGGATTCGGCCGTCGCATTCGGTAAACTCCTCCTCAAGAGATCGCTCGAATCGGTTCCTGAGTCTAGCACCGAGATCGCGGCCAAGGATGCGGTCAGAAATAACAAGGCCAGCCATACCAGTAAGGCTTTCACATTTATTAGCCACTCTTCACATATCTCCGCACAGAGGAAAACTTACTTGCAGAGGGAGTAAGTCCAGTTAGGCTCGCAGGGATACAGGCAGTAAGGGTTGTTATCCATGTTCTCGTGAAGAGCATCGGCCAGGCCCTCGTAGTTGGTCTTATAGTGCTTTCCGTCATCGATAACAAACTCGAGGGCGTTCTTCTGGTGGTACTGGCGATCTCCGGAAGCCTGTTCGTACAGACCGATAGCAGAGCTCAGGTAGCCGGTAACCATCTGGATGCGGTTAGTATTCGGGATCAGGCAGCAAACAGGCTCTACTCACGATGTTGTCCTTCTTGATCGGGTCCCAGTCACTGAGAGTGAACTTGCCAAAGATGGACTCCCACTTCCAATAACTGAAAAGGTGAGCATTTTAACAAGGGAAAGAGGGTTTCTTATACTCACGACATAATGCGTTTCTGCAAGCTCTTCTCGATGCAGTTCTGCGAAGCCTTGGATAGATAACCATGGAAACCGGGGGCGTAGTGGCACTGGTACAAGCTCAGAACATCAACCACGCCGTACAGCTGATAGCGAACGGCACCAGTCTGGAACTGATCAATGACGTCATGAAAGCTAAAGTTGTCACGGGGGCTCAGTCCGCGCTCAAGCATATGCTGGACATGTCGCAGAGTCTCGAGGGACAGCTCTCGTGAACCGGGGGCGGGAGCGGGAGTGGCATTGTCCATCTGCTCCTGAACAGCTTGAACAAGATACTTGTTTCGCTCTTGGGCCTTGGAGTAGCCAGCGGCGTTGAGGGAGCTGGCGTTGCTCATAAGCCAAAAGATACCGGTGTAGCAGAAGGCGGCCCAGAGGAGGGCGGGAGGTTCGAAAAGGGTATCGGTGGCCATGTAGCCGGCTACGATGCTAGAGCCAACCCACAAGGCGATGGGAAAGAAGATGCCGCCCATAGCGAACCAGATGAAGATGGTGATAGGAATCAGGGCCAGAGTGAGCAGAAATGCGGCTGCCGACGTGAAGGTGGCAACAGCAGTGAAACCTGCGCCAGGAAAGAGAAATCCGAGAGCTGCAGCACGATATGCCGTGTTGCTGAGGTTCCTGAATGCCCAAAGTCCAGTGAGCGATAGAGCTCCATACTGATACAGAGTCCGTTGCTGGTGGTACTTTTTGACCAAACCCCGGCCAGCGTTGGCAGGAATCAAGACATCTATCTCGTCGTTAGAAAGTGATTTTGCCCGGTCCTCTATGAGCTCTCACCCTGAATAGTCCAAGGTCCCCAGCCAAAGTCGCCAACAGGCTCCTCCTGACGGATGGCCTTTGCGGGCTGGCTCTCACTCTGCAGAGTCATATGCCCATTCATCTTGTGATCCTTGGTCTTTGCCGGATGAGAGGGCAGCTCTGACGCGTGATCATCTTGGACGCCATTGGTGGCGGGGATGATCTTGGAGAGCTGCAGCCACAGAGTTAGCAAGATGCTGTCAAAGCTGGCTGATTGGAAAAGTACCGTAATTGTTGACATGATGCCTTTTCTTATTCCTTTTCCCCGAGAGTGTCGAATGAAAAGAAAAGCTTGTTGAGTTTCGAATCTCTATCGCTGGCCACGAGTCATGTCTTTTATAAATCGCCTCGTCCCCTCTTCTTCTGAGAGGGGGGCGGTCCGGTCTCCGAAACGGAAACGCCTCAGACAGTCGGACTATCCAAATGCCGGATCCTGGCAGATCGGCATATCAATTGAATCGCGGGGAAAATGCGTGCGGGGAAACCGGAGAAGCAGAGGGAAGGATCCCCATGGGGATAGTGATAGCATCCGGGGAAGTTGGTGGGAATCCCGGAAACGGGGTCCAAGGGCCAAGGACGGGGAGGTCGGAAAGTTAGAGTGGGCGGGGAATACGGAGGCGCCCGACCTAACGGCAGGCGGACCGTCACTAACCCTGCTCGCAAGGGACTTATCAAGCTCTTCAATCCTTAGTCTATCTCTCCAGCACAGTATCGTTTTCCATCTCCACTCTCCGTCTTTTCACGTCATATCTGTCCTCCACCTTTGTTGAGCCGAAATCTGAACTCATTTTTATCATGAAGGCCAATGTGCAGACCACCCAGGCCATCGTCTCCCACGCCCCCGAGGACGGAAAGAGACGATGGATCCTTGAGGAGGTCCAGGTCAGCGAGCCTGGCGAGTACGAGGCCGTTGTGGAAATGGTTGCTTCCGGAGTCTGCCATACAGATCTTGGATGTGGAACAGCTCCAGATGGAACTCCCGGCTTCCCTGTCCCCCCATACCCACGTGTTCTAGGCCATGAAGGTACGTGGCTCCAATTCCTGTATCCATCATCTGCTTACAGAACCAGGCGCTGGATTTGTCCGAGCCGTCGGTTCCAAGATCACAAAAGTCAAACCAGGCGATGCTGTCCTCCTCTCGTTTGCCTTCTGCACCCAGTGCCACAACTGCAAGTTTGGTGCTCCGGGCTACTGCCGTGAATTCTCGGCTCTCAATTTTACCGGCACCAAAAAGGCATTCCAGTTTCCAACCGGTGCGGGACCGGACGTTGGAGGGTCCTTCTTTGGCCAGTCCAGCTTTTCCAAGCTCAGTCGGGTTCAGGAGACGTCACTCGTCAACGTCAGCCAGTTAGTTCGCAACAAGAATGACTTGAAGCTGCTGGCCCCTCTTGGCTGTGGTATTCAGGTAAGCGAATCCCTTTCATTCTCCGGTAGGTACTTCAAGACCAGCTAACCCCGTGTGTAGACTGGTGCAGGTACGGTGACTGAGCTTGCAGCCGCAAAGCCAAGCGACAAGGTCGCCATCATTGGTCTTGGAGGTGTAGGACTTGCAGCCATCATGGTAAGCAATGCATTGTTTAGTGCCTTGATGGCTTTACTAAGATTTCGATGCAGGCCGCAAAGCTCAGAGGCTGCCGAACCATCATTGGCATCGACCGAGTCCCCGCGAGAATAGAAATGGCCAAGAAACTCGGCGCCACACACGGGATTGACACTTCGGCCATTTCAAACCTTACAGATGAAGTCCGCAAGATCACTGAAGGCACGGGAAGCACCATCACAGTCGATGCTACCGGTGTGCTTCCATTGATTCAGCAGGGCTTGGAATTCACTGGGAACCAGGGCAAGATGATTCTTCTTGGCGTTGCTCCAATGGATGCTGGGTTAGAAATTGCTGTTGTGCCTTACATGGTGGTGAGTATTGAGAGCATTCCCGCGAGGTCGATCGCAGCTAACAATCTGTAGACGGGCAAGCAAATTATGGGTAGTATGGAGGGTGGTGTGTTCCCGGAAGATGTCAGTTCTCAATTCCATACCCAACAAAGATCTGCTAACATTGGATAGTATATCCCAAAAATGATCCGATGGTACCAAAATGGGGAGTTTCCCGTCAACGAATTGATCAAGTTCTATCCTGTAAGCGTGTCCCCATGTCGTTACAACACCACTCTAATCAGCACCCTCACAGGTACGTGATTATCAAAAGGCAATTAGAGACATGGAGGATGGATCCACGATCAAGCCCGTGTTGATTTGGTAGTAGCCTTGGGTCTGCACGGATGGTTTCAAGCTGGGCTCCAAGCGTTGTCAGGTGGGAGGATGAAGAAAAGCTGGGGGGTAAGAACTTAGACCTAGCAACCCCATTAGGATAACAGAACGGCTCATTGAAACCATTTCAAAAACTTTGCTCTTTGCGACTACGCCTAATCATTTCTCCAATTCCATGAGATGTGACCGACACCACGTCGCTGCTTAACATGACATGCAGGGTGGCTACGATGTTTTATGACACCGGATTTGAATATCTCTATTTGTTCCTATAGATGTGTTTTACCATGACTGATTGTCTTTCTGAATGCATGCCATGATTATCAGGTAGGTCCGTAACTCTAGGGTAGCTACACTGAGGCACGCAGGTTTAATAATGAGAATGAGACCAAGGGGCAAGATCTAGCCATGACCGCTCTCAAAGACGTTCATTTCACTACGTGCCATAATATACATAAAAGGCAAATAATAATTAAGAGATATATTGGTAAAGCAATACCTCATTTCTCTTTTAGCTGTTAGCCTGCGTTCGAGGCTACTGGCAGCCCCTTTGAACACTCCCTGCCAAGTAGATATAGAAAGCTGACAGCCAATCGCGGAAAAAAACAGGTGACATCCCACGCAGCCTCTGTTTAGCTGACTTGACCATCAGTCGAGTCAGTTTGTTGACTCGGGTTACACTCTCATTACCAGCACCAAGTGTCTACACCCAGCACTTCTACGTTGCAAAGCAACTATGCAATTAGACTACTCCTCATCGCATGTAACGAGGCTTTCCCAATCAAGGAAGGATCGCGTCGCTCGGTCCGCTAGCGCCGGCACTTGATTGGATTGGCGGCCTTCCGAGCCATGCATGAGACAGCCGAGAGTTTCCAAGTTGAGGGATAGCCTCGACCGCTAGTTCCGGGCGCCGTGAGCCGCTCTCCGCATTCTTTCCATGGAAGAGGGGACTGTCTAGGCTTCAGTAATCGGACGCTATGCAGATCAGCTTGACATATTTGTGAAGCGGTCCGGATGGCTTTTTGGCATTCCGATACGAATTGGGAGTCTGTTATGAGTATCGAAGTAGTTAGAAATACATGACAGTGGTTCTCTCACACTTGCTGCATGCACCCCGTGATGCGAACGACCCCCGTTGTCACGACCCCCATCCAGGACGTTACAGCATCAGCTTCACGGATCACTGCCGGATTCCATACCGCCCCGTACCCCGATGTGGCATCGGGGGTGCATATGCTAGAGTCGCAGTAGGTGCAACGGTCCGAACATGGCGGAGAATTCTGGGGAAGAATAGCGTCCATGCCTGTTCTCTGGAAACCTACCCTGAGTACCGAGCCAGTCGAACCAAGCCCACTACCAACTATAAGTCATCTCTGTCCAGCTGTACTCGCTGGAGTAATCTCAGCAACCCAGTCCATTGTTTTCTGTTCTTTGCGGTCATTATATTATCATGACAGCCCCCAAGTCTCAGAGCCAAACCAGTGATGTTGATATGGGCCGCGTCGAGAACCTCGAGAATATGCGCTCTGCCGCCAGTATCCCCATGAGCCCAAACACATTTGAGAAGCTCTATCTTTCCCCTCTGAATGCTAGTCGTCAGACTCACAACTGGCAGGTATTTAAAGCAGTTGTCATGGCCGTGACAACTCGGACAGCATCACAGATATTTTTCCAAAATTAAATATCTTATTTCTAACCCATCTTGTCCTTGTTACCTTTCCACCGAACAACTAGTCATGACAAACAAGTAGCCCGGATGCTTCAAATACACTCCCATAACCTCCCAAAACCGCACGCGCTACCACCGCCCTCCAATCATCATGAACACTTCACGGCGTAAACTGCACACCAGAAAGTGATTCAGCGCCAGCCATGTAAAAAGAGTTGCCCGCAGTGAAATCTACGTCAAAGTTGAGAAACGACGGCGACGGCAAGTTTACTGGCACTTGGCCTTCTGGACTTGTTGACCTTGAGCTCCCACACATGGCACCGTAATCAACCATGGACCATAGAAGTGCCTCCAATTCTGGCTCAATCTCAAAAGAGGCATGTGGATCAATCAATCTCTGGAAACCTTGGGCATGTGCGTTGAAGTTGACAAGTTGGGTGTGCTATTTGCGTGTTAGATTCTTTCATGTCTCAGACTGTGGTCCAACCTACCATCTTTGAAGCATGGTCCCAGAAGGCACCCATATCTTTCAGAATGCTAAGACATTGCTGCCCCGGCTCAAGAAGTTCATGAGGTCCTTGCGATTTGTTTGGGGCGCCGTGGATAAACAGCGACAGCACGCTACCTGCAAGGCATGTTGAATAGGCATAAAAAGACGCCTCAACATGGCACCCAGCTTTCTGCGCCTGATCCAGCAAAGCCGGTATCTTGCAGGCATGCTCACTGCACGTTTGAAAACTGCGAGACAAGAAACTCGAGGGCGCCTTTGACTTTAGCTTTTGCAGTCGCAGAGCCAGGAGAAACGGGTGGTTAAGGAGGCAATGGCATAGGTGGAAGACGACGCGTGCAAAGATGGCGTGGCCCACGGTTTGGTGATCCAATGAGCCATCGGGCAGTCTGTTGTTGGCGATTATGCCGTTGACTGAGAGGTCTTCCACCTGGAGATGCTGCTCTGTCAGGAGGAGGAAGGAATTGATTGCGGCAAACTCGGAACGCGAGTCCCATGGCAGCACGTCGTCTGTCTCGCGTTCGTGAAGAACATACCGCGCACAGCGGCCCAGGGCGGAAGCCACGAGAATAGCAAGAGTGAAATGGCCCCGAATCTCGCCAAGATCCGTATTCCAGTTCAGAAGCTGATGGAGAGTGGCAGTTTGCTTCCAAGTGCCGGTTCGAAAAACCTTTTCCTCGCAGGGCAATTGAACATGACAATCCTCGTCGGCAATGGCTGGAGGTCTGGCTTTGCCGCAGGATACTAGCTTGTCGAGAAGATACACAGACCAAAAGACTCGTCTCCGTTCCTCTTGTTCGACGATTGGAAGCATCAGACTTGGTTCCTTCATGAGTTGCAGATCTTGCGCAATCCTGACTGCGAGGCCGATTTTGAGCCACCCCGAGCTTGTTCGACCAGCTGTAAAGTCGACAATGGCTAAGAGGTTGGTAGTTTGCGCGACATGCAGGTTTGGACAGTTTTCAACCGTCAAATGTTCATTCAATACGCTCAGCCAAGCTTGTCGCGCATAGCTCTCCATTGCTTCGTGCGTTCGTCCTTGGAAGTAGTCGTGGTTTGAGAATCTCACCGAAGATGCCAAAACCGCAAAGATCAGACATCTTGGTAGAATCATGAGGCCAAGTAACTGTCTGAAATGATCTTCTTGGAAATACGCATACGGTTGGTTATGCGCGTGGATGAAGTACGTGTCGACTAGATGCTGAACTATTTCATCGGGTGGCATCGTGCTGAAGGGTCTGGATAATAGTTAGCCGGGAAAGGTGGGGTAAGTCGCGTGCAGTGTTTATGAGGCCTTACTGTGTATTCGAGTCAGACTGATTCAATGGCGAGGGCATGGAAAGGGATAGTCGTTGCTGTTGGTCTTCAAAGCCATACTCTTGCGACGACATCGAGGGTCGAGACGGCGAACTAGCATCTTCCAGTGACTGATCGGAGAACTTGCGACTGGCGCTTCACGAGGTGTCAGCGTACGTGTATGTCGCCCAAGATTGCGCGATGGCTTTACAGCATTGCGCCCACCTACCTTGCCTCTTGGGCTCCTTGTTCACTCAATCGAGCCAGCTGAGCTTCAATCGTGCTGAGCCTCCTCAGTAGATCCGGCTATGACATCGCGCGTTAGCCATGATATCTCTGTCTGCGCGCAATTGCGATTATCTTGATCGGGGGTCATACGTCGCCAAAACCAGGAGGGAACGCAGCAAGCGGATTGGCAGCCATGGCCGCCATGGTCGCAGAGTAGGACTCGTAATGGCACGAGCGATTGACGCGCCGACAGTTCATGCATCGCGGGCGGTCTCCAGAGCACTTCGTCTTTCGCTGTCTGCAGAATCAGTGTCAGCATCAGCGTCACTGCGCAAGACCATGTCGCGGATCGCGACTGCGCGTATCCTGGCGATTAAAACGCGGGCGCATCGGAAAGGAACGCGGAGCACATACCGACAGCTGGTGCAGGCTTGTCGAATGCGCCGGATCCGGATGCCTCCGGACCCCGAGGACGGCGGCGCCTGCGGCCTGCTTGACTCTGGCCAAGCGGCGGATGTTGTTGTGGCGGACATAGCTCTAGATAGGACTCGCAGTCATGGGGTGGTTTACGGTCCGGGAGAAGGAGTCGAGATAACGTCAAAGTACGATTGTGGGTAAATCAGAGCTTGTGCGATTCATGGGAAGCGTCGTCATTGTTCGGGGAGACGAGTGTTTGGTCAAGACCGGACCCAGGAGTTGGCCCATGGCCGAGGGCGGGGTAACCCTCCCTTCGTCCTGGGGCAAAGATACAGAGCAAGGGCAGCGCAAAGGCAACTTAGCTTGCGGCCTGAGGAGCGAGTTGAGTCGATCCCCGGATGGGTAGTGGGCGAAGCTACGGCGCAAGAGGGTAGCTTGCGGGGTTGGAAATCCGGGGGCATGCGGGATGGTACGGTCCATCTTTGCTTCTTTGGGTAAGATGAGTTCACAAGCTGCCTTGGGATGTGTTTGTGCGGTCCGACTGGTAACAGCACAAGGTGAGGGTTGAACAGCTCGGGGGTCGACCGAGACTCTCAGCTGCCTTGCTCGATCTGGCGGCGAGAATTGGAGCTATTGACATGTTTGATCCGGCTCATCACTCGTTCTATATCATATCTGTCCATCACCATCTTGTGCGAGTGCAACCCCTAGCCCCGCCGCCACTGACTCGGTTAAGCGTTGCAAGGGGGACGCTTGTTCGCACCACCCGCACCACCCACGTGCCGCCCTTCAACCAAGCCTGATTCAACTCGATTGCGGGTCATCTCGTGGCGTCGGTAGTTCTCTCGTTAACCGGCGAGACTCTCTCCTACTTTGAAGTCTTACTTTGTCGACATGGTTGATTCCTACCTGGACTTCTCAGTGCTCCATGAGATTGATAGAAATTCCAGACACCTATGACCCTAGACGTGTCACGCGTCATCGAAGCGAACTCGTCGACAACGTCTCAAGGCACGAGATCTTGACAAGATTACCCGGCAGCTTTACGGAATACAAACAACCATAGCGGTCATTGGTGAAGGCAAGCTTCCGGCAGCCGCGCACATCAGAAAAACTAGACCAAATACGGTATGGTAAATGCGCAATGACCCTTCGTCCTGATGCCGTCGGAGGTCGGACCGCTCAGTGCGTAGACTGTCCCGTAATATATCCCGGCAGCTGCCCGGCTCCTCCGCACCAAGACAACTGCTCCGGTTGGCTTCTTCAGCGACGATATTATTAATGATCATAATACTCTTCTTTCAAAGAAGGCATCAGCCACAATAACGAATAATACCATCATCAACGCATGACACTAAACCCCATTGCCGTAAAACACCGTGCTCTATCGACGACACTATTCGGTCCATTACGTCCATCATGGCTTGCTGCTACATAGCTGCCTTCTGCATCGGCCAACTGGTCAACGTGTGCCAATTTCTTGATCTCGACAACTCGATTCGGTATAATGAGGATAAAGCCGACCTGCAATATCCGGACAAGCCCAGAGAGGCTGACAACCGAAAAATTGAGAGTAACTCGATTGTTCTGTCGCTCTCAGGCATGACTTGCTCTGCCTGCTTGAGTTCCGTTGAGTCCGCTCTCAACAGTCTTCCTGATGTGGATAGGGCGAGGGTCTCGTTGGCACTTCAGCAAGCAACCGTCATCGGGAAGACTGCAAACCTCGACCGGGAAGCTATCAAGAATACAGTGCTTGATCTTGGATATGGGGTGGAGATTGGGCCTCGATCGCCCAAGGAGATAATAGACGTTCTGCGATCCAAAGAAGAGATTTCCCGGCTCAAGTTGAGTTTCTCTCAGCTGGCTCAATGCGCGACCATTATCCAGCTGGTCAGCCTGCTCCTCTCAAAGTTTGGCCGAGATCGACTACCCTCCTTCATTCTATTCTTTGTCCATCTATTTTGCGCGTCCCTAGTCTTATTTGCACAACAACGATACATCGCATGGATTCATATTGACGGTTGGAAATGGGTCCGTGGTGGACAACCAAACATGAACACGCTCATCTCTTCATCCGTCTCTCTCGGGACAGTCTTCTCATTCGTCGACCTTCTGGTTAGAGGCCCTGTCAAAGCCACTCCATATTACAGCTCAGTCATTGGGCTTGCTCTTGTGGTGGTTTCTGGGAGATATCTCGAAACCATGTCTCGCCGGTCCGCAGCCGAGCACTTGATCAGGGTCTATCAGCCGCTCTTGGAATATCAACATGTGAAGATGTACTCGACAGGACAGGTATACTTTTCTTCAGCGTTCAAAGTTCAGATTACTGACTATTTTCAGTTTGTCCCCCAGAGCTTCCTTCGACCCGGCGATGAAATTGTCATCGATACCTTTTCCACTATTCCGTGCGACTGCTACATCACTCTTGGCTCATCTTCAGTCAACCAAGCTATTGTAACTGGCGAGTCGATGCCGGTTAAGAAAGGTGTCGGTGACTTTGTTCTTGGCGGCACTCGAAATATGGGCGAACAACTTGTTTGCGTCGTCCACAAAGAACAAGGAAGCTCGTTCTACGCGCAGCTGGTGCAGAGCGCTGTTGAAGCCTCCGGGTCCAAATCAGATGATTTTCAGTTCTTGGACATGATGATGAATTACTTTGTCATCATTGTCATGTCTCTAGCTGTTTTGGTTCCCCTGAAAGACATCTACTGGTCTGCTAACTCGTTGAACTACACGTTTCTTCGCTTGGCCATCATGCGTTGCATGACAATCCTGACCTGCGCATGCCCTTGTGCATTAGGACTGGCTGTACCCTCGGCAGTTGTCGCAGCGGCTAGTAAGTAATATCTAAAATGTGCCCAATAGAATATCAGAAAGACTAACATTTCATCAGACGTTGCTAGCCAGAAGGGCATTGTCCTCACTAAAGGATTCTCCACTATCCAAAAGCTATGCAGCACTCAAACTGTCGTGTTCGACAAAACGGGAACCCTCACGAAGGCCACATTGGATGTTTCACGCTTCCAGATGTCAAAGACATGGGCTCATCATGCGACGGACTTTTGGACCTATATCTGTGCTATGGAGGAACACACCATGTCGACTCATCCCCTTGGGCGAGCCATCTTCTCCGCCGGAGTTGCATATCTGGACGATCCTTGGGTCGAAGCTAAAGCGAACCTTTCCACTGAAGGAGTAACAGTCGATCCGGGTATGGGAATCTCAGGGGATGTGTCGATAGCAAGTCAGCCATGGCAGCATGTCACCATCGGGAGTCTACGGTACTTGCAATCCTGCGGCATCCTTGATCTCCCGGAAACGTCCCAGGGGTCTGACCGTGGAGTGATACCTGTTCACATCGGGATAGACTACGCTTATGCTGGAACCCTTTTAATTACTGTATGTCTCTTATTTATCCACGGATGATGGCTAATAGAAAACAGGATGCCGTAAGGGAATCCGCCAAAGCTACGATCGAAGAACTCGGTCTCATAGGCTATGAGACCAAACTGGTGCGTGACCGGCGGAAGAGTGGATGATCTTAAGAATAACTGCTGACAGCTCAATAGCTCACAGGAGATGTGTCCCACTCGGCTCGGCGAGTTTCCGAGGAGCTCCATATTCCCATCCTAGCATATGAAGCCAAGCCCCAGGACAAGCTAGACTTGATCAGGCGCCTCCAGGGTGATGGGACCATAGTGACCATGGCAAGTATACAAGAGCAAACCCCATCTCCAATCTTTTCTAACTCTCTTTCAAGGTTGGAGACGGGTTAAATGACGCCCCAAGCTTATCTGCTGCTGACGTCGGCATCGCCCTCTACCACGAAGCTGCAACACCAACAGTAGGCGCATCCGTCGTCATTCTCAACTCACGCCTTGATTCGATCCCGATACTTCTCAAAATCTCCAAACATACCGTTCAGCAGATCAGATATAATCTCGCTTGGGTCTTGGGCTATAACTGCCTTGCACTCAGCATGGCTGCCGGGTTCATTAGTCCCTTCGGTGTTGTCCTGACCCCGTAAGCCGTTGTTTCCCCCGCATGCCTCATCGACTCTGACTGATTTGTGGATAGGCCTCTTGCTGCGGCGTTAATGTCGGCGTCTTCGATATTGATTACTTTAAATGGCCTTTGGCTACGCAGCAGGTTGGCTGCTTTAGATAGCTAGTGCTCATTGTCGCTTTGAATTGAAGCATAGAGGAATGGAAGTTGTGCCCTTTCTAGTATAGAATGCTGCCTCACGTGAACTAAATTCATCTCATTCTGGCTTCTTTTCCTCGCATGCTGGAAATACTACACGGCTGTGTGCCCACTCAGTTCTACAAAGGGTTGTCCATTCACACACAATACCACAGGACTCTAATATACGCATGTGCACATATCGCCGCCGTCCATGTCTACAGTTGCTCCCTACGTGGCTTATAGACAGTTAATAACAGAACAATTAAACGGTAAACTTGCATCTTATGACATATATTCTCCCTCGTAGAAATTCTTCAAAATACATAACATAGTTTATATATATTATCAAAGCTAACATGCTGCTCTTCTTATACTTACTAGGCTTGTCTTAACTTAAGAAGAATTTTCACTAAGTCCCACGCAGTTATATCAAGGGAGGGCTAACTAGTGGCCCTAGCTTAACCTCTGATTTAGATAATAATTCTATAGTTATTATAATTTATCCCTAGTTTAATATACCCCCCTAGCTTTAGCGGCTTTTAAGCTTAAGCTATCTTATTTTACTTATTTTACTTATTTTACTTATTTTTATTAAGTTCTCTAGGGCTTAAACTTATAACCTTTCTAGGTAGTTATAAGTATACTTATTATAGACCTCTAAGACTCTTAATTATTAAACTATTAGGCTAAAAATATAATATATTACCTTAGTTAGTAACTCTATAGTTATTATAGTTTATCCCCGGTTTAATAAGTGCTAACCCGTAGCCCTAGGCTATATATTAATATATATATATAGCCTAGTAAACTAAGGATAAACTAGTTATATTAGTTAGATTTATTTAAGTATATAGATATTTAAGACCTAAAAAGAGATATATTATTTTAGGTATAAAATTTATATAAAGGTTAATACTAATTTATATATAGTTTTATCTATGATTTTATTAGGGGGGAAACACATTACTAGTCACGTAATAATATTTAAGTCGAAAGTAAGTTAATATATACTACTTCTACGCAGGGAATTAAATACTAGCAATAATATAAGTAAATTATTAAATTAGATTTCTATTTCAAGTACAAACCCATAGTGAAATATTTCTATCAGACCCATAGGTAATAAAAGAAATATTTAATAATTGTCCCCTGAGAAGTCTTTATTGATTACGCAGGGAGCATATCACATACCAAGTGGAAATAATTTCAAGATTGTTCGTCGTGGTTTATTTCTAAAACTTGATACAATTGCCAACCTACCCCTTGAAAGTAGTGCCCTAGCTCAACCAAGCTATATTGCAAAGCCCCCTGACTCCTGTTGTCGAGGCTCACTCGCCGCTTCATATGTGCCATTTGGCAGTCGTCTAATAACCTGCAAATCTGATCCATGTACCTCCCAGCCCGCTGCATGCCCCTTCTCGATCAATGAAGCCCGCGTAGCGTTATTGTAGGTATACTCAAACAGGATCTGGTCTGTGGTCAGTAAAGACGGATTACAACTGACACATGGCTAAACTTACCTGATTTGGAACTAGCTGGTCATGAATCCTTGGCTCTTTGACGCCCGCAGCAGCATTCATTCCACGATCTAGAATGTTCCAGATCCCCTGGACAGTTGCGGTAATAATACGAGATCCCCCTGCACCACCGATGACCAGTGCCAGGGACTTGTTGGCGGAAAACTCGGCGATAAATGGGCTCATCGATGAAAGGGGCCGTTTTCCAGGTTTTATAAAGTTAGCGAGTGAAGGGATGAAACCAAAGGCATTTGACCTGTTGGGAACGGAAAAGTCGTCCATCTCGTTGTTCATGATGAGGCCGAGTTCTGGAACCATCACCTTCGATCCGAACCACGTATTGATTGTACTCGTCAATGACACTGCCAGTCCGGACGCGTCTGAAGCAGATACATGCGAGGTCCCAGGCCTGACGAGATTTAGTCTTGTCCATCTACAAAATCCGTGCGGTGTCACTTACGTCTCTAGGCTCTCCAGTCCCTCTGGGTTGTATGCTTCCACGGTCTGGGTCTGGTTGTCAAGGATCTTTGCCCTGATCTCTGCTGCAATTGACTCTGATAAGAGTTCCTTCTGGTACTGTTCCATACCGGAAACGTAGTCAGGGTCACCCAACTTGGTGCGCTTCGGATGTAAATCGTTAGCGAGAGGCTTTTGCAGGGATTCACTGACAGGCCGACTTACTAGTCCGTAACCGAATCGGAACGCCTCATCGAGTCGATGGATTGTCGTGTTGATTGCTTTCGGACTTGCAGTATCTGAGTAACCTTTGAAGATGTTGAGTATGTTCAAACCAACGATGCCCCCAGACGGACTCCCTCCGGTGAACAAAGTATAATCTCCGTACTGGATCTGCCTCACAGGTCTTGTGATTATCTTGTAATCCTTCAAGTCCTTTAGCGTTAGGATTCCCCCTGCACTCTTGACTGCTGCAACAATCTGCTTGGCTACAGTGCCAGAGTAGAATGCATCGGCGCCCTTGTCGCTGATGACTTGCAGAAGCTTGGAATACCTCTTCCGGGACATCACGTCACCAACGTGTACTCTTCGCCCATTCACCATAAAGTCCGGGCGCCAAGCTGAGCTCAGGAAAAGCTCGTCGTTTTCGATGCCGTCCATGCAAAACTCCTGATCATTGCCAACTGTGAAGCCGTTTTTGGCAACCTTGATGGATGGCTCGATCAGGTCAGCCCAAGGAACGCTGCCATACTTCTGATGGAGATATTGGAGTCCACGCAGCTCGCCAGGAACACCACTAGAGCATGGTCAACATCAAAGGGAATTCGTTGGGGACTTTGGTCCATGGTTGACCCTTACCTTGCTAAACCTCCCGTCATCGAAGCTTCCGGGTCTGCGCTGAACATGGATTCATTGCTGGCATGGGGTGCAGTTTCTCGAAAATCGACAAACTCATACTTGCCCTTGGGGCTTCTCACCACCATGAAACCCCCGCCCCCGATTCCAGTCAAGTACATGCCTTGATAATAGGTTAGTTTCAACCAGCTCCTGTGAAATGGCTTCTACGCCTGGGGGTTATTGACCAATGACTCCCACGCAAAACTGGGTTGCGATCATCTGCACAGGTTAGGAATTAGTGAATCAGCCGTGTCGGAAATTACTACCTACAGCATCGGCAGCATTGCCGCCTTTCCGCAAAGTGTCGACACCAATTCGACTACATCTTGCGTCTAACGAAGACACGGCGCCGAGCTTGGCCTCGGGCGGCCTCTGATGGCCGGAAAATGCTGTGACGGACAGCCAGGATACGGTTAGAAATGCAAACAAGGTAGCCGAGCAGACCATGATGATCTCAGTAGTGGAACGGACACGGTGAGGGCGAGGTGAGCGGGATGTTGCCTCCATAAGGACAAGTTATGGAGACAAAGCCGAGTTTTACCCGGCCTTGAAATTGCAATGACCGGTGCACGAATGTCAGTGGTGGGCTGATAGAAGGAAGCATCTGATGGAGTCACGTCTGCAAGAGGATAATCTGGAACACATCACATTCTACCACGCAAGGAGCAGTGGACACCTCAGGCACACTTCCCCGTAGCCCCCTGACATCGGAGATGGTCATTTCCGTCATGCAGGCTTATCACATTGAGGAGCCAGTTGTGGCGTCACCACCACCTTAACCAGGCGAATGCAGTGAAACCAGGCTGAAAGATTTAGCCTCCCTTTGATAGTAACGTGTTCAGTTGTTGAGCACCCAGTGGCTTGATCATGTATCAGAGGGTCTCACCAATTTCCCTTTTGAGTGAGGCTGGAAAAAGTACATGTACTTTCCCGCGGGTGAGACTCTAGCCGAGCCCTTGGCAGAATGAAACATGGCAAACAAGGCTGCGAAAAGTACTTATTCCAAAGCCTCTGGAGTAGGAATTGCCCGGCATGTTTCTCAATGCCCGCGCTCAATCTCGCTCGTCCTACCGATCATCAGCATTGCGGCAGGCTTGAGACGCCTTGTTTCACACCGACCCCATACAAGTTTACGATGGCCACACAGCAGTCCGACAGACAAACGGATGAGTTCTTATCCTTTCTGGATAGATTCCCCGACGTCCAATTTGTCAGGTTTCTATGGCTGGACTACACATCGAATCTGCGCGGTAGGGTCCTCACGGCCAGCCACGTTAGGCGCATGACGCTGAGGGCAGAGTACCCTGGGTTGTGCAGCCTGAATCTGCTCCTCGTCAACAATGAGGCCCCGGATGCAACTGATGCTGCAGGCTGGCCTGATGGCCAGAGCCTGCTTGTTCCGGACTTGTCATCCCTGCGCCTCAGCCCTGGCGCCCGTCAGCATGCCCAGGCCTTCTGCTTTTTCGTCGATGAAATGACACCCCTAGGGCCTCAGCTACCACACCTGACGACTGGTGACCTCTGCCCGCGCATGGTCCTCAGCCAAGCTGTGCGGCACACCTGCAGTCAGCTGGAATGTGATTTCCTGGTAGGCTTCGAAATCGAGTTTACCTGCTCGCGACAACAAGGCGACCACCTGTCCGAGGGTGGTCCACATGAGGCATCCGGCATGAGAACAATAGAGGCCTTCATGATGCCCGTTCTGTGTGAGATTGTGCAGTCCCTCGATCAAACTGACATCTCCATTCTGCACTTCCACGCAGAATCCGTCGACGGCCAGTACGAACTGGCCATTGCACCCATGAACCCCCTAGAGGCAGTGGACGCGCTTGTGACAACTCGGGAGACGGTCTGGAAAATATGCCGGCAGCATGGGATTGCAGTGTCCTTCAGCCCCCGTCTATCAGAGAGAAACGGAGTCCATCTCAACCTGTCTCTCGTTGGCCTGTCACCAGACCATGACACTACCCCGAACTGCTTTCTAGCCGGTATCCTACATCACATGGCATCCCTTTGCGCACTGGGGCTCCCCCGCCCGGAAAGCTATGACAGGGCACAGCCCGGCTTGTGGTGTGTTGGGCGCTTTGTAGCATGGGGGACACAGAACAGACACGTGCCAATCCGGAAAAAAGGCGCCCAGCTTTGGGAGATTCGCTTCTTGGATGCCCACTCGAACTTCTACATCTTCCTTGCTGCTCTGTTATATTCCGGGGCAAAGGGGGCTGTGGAAAAGCTGGAGCTGAAGACCAAAGATTGCAAAAGTCAGTCTCACCACCACTACTAATTTCGTCATCTCCAGGAGGGTGATCCCGGTATGCTGAACATGCTGTCTAGGTGATCCAGCCGCCATGAGTAGGCAAGTCCGCCAGATTGAATATGGAATCACAGAGGAGCTGCCAGCCAGCGTTGGAGAGGCCTGCGAAGCGCTTTCTAAAGACGAGGAACTCAGGCAGTTGTTGGGTCAAACGGTCGTATCAGCCCATAATGCCGTCACGCGCAAATATCTGCGTTTGGCGCAGATGATCTGCCGAGATGAGACTTGAGTGCCGGAGAGTGGTGTTTCCGTGTTGTTCATATGCAACTGCCCTGGTCATCTCATATTGCTGCCAAGCAATGTCGACCTCCCCGTGTTTCAGCCAAAAACCAAGACCCTGACTTCAATGCTCTCACGAGGCAGTGCCCCCTCCGGAATAACGCTGTGGCTAAAGGCAGCATGTGGGCAGTACTTTGTTCCAGCACCTGGCATCGAGTCGTAGGTTTTGAAAAGAAGCACGTCGTCTACAGACTGCCTACTCATGTAGTACCATTTGTATCCGAGCCTGAAGACGACGTTGTACATTTCTCCCACGTAGTCGCGCGTGACATGGTCTGTTGCCAGCAGATCATCGGGTCGGACATCTCTCCCGTCACAAACGGCGAGCGGGCAATCTGTCACAGCGTGCTTGATGGGTTTCCACACACTAAAATTGTTAACGTGGGTCTGTTCAAGCTGTACAGGTGCGGGGAGCGTTGACTACTTACTTGATGATACGAACCCGGCTTTGGAGAAGTGATTCCGCCCGGTCGCCCATGGTCGAAAGTACCCGGTTTCTTGCACTGTCGGCGGTGGAGTCTATTCGTACAGGCATATGTCAGTGTTTGGAGAGCATTCAGTAACAGTGGCCTGTACCTATATGAGCCACTGTGGCTGGCATCAGGTAGTTTGACTTGTCGTTCCAGTCAAACGACTTGATTCCAGATGCTTCATGTGTTTTGTTGTTCCGAACCTGTGACTATTCAGCTAATGTTATAGTCGAACGGGCCTAGATGGGAAACGCACGCGCCAGTCAAAGATGCTCACCTCGACGCCGTCGCCAAGGAGGCGGTGCAGAAGCGCTGAAACCTCTTCCAGATATTCCCTCTCGATAGCCTGCTTGTCACTCCAGGCGCAAGGTTCGAACATGTGCGCATGAAACTGAAATCCTTGCACGTCCAACAAGAAGTTCTCTTCATTTCCACGGACATCCTCAACAAGCTCGACATCTCCAAGCTCAAACTCGATGTTTGTTTTCTGAGAACCATTCAAGCTCGCCACCGAGTCGCTGATGATGCAGTAAGGCTTTTCTCGCTCGTAGAGTGGCCGCCATGTGGCGTAGTTTATCCGAGTTGTCTCGTGTTGCGCTTTCATGCTGCTGGGGGACAAAGAAGGCCATGAAGGTCATAAGTTTGCTTCTTCAAAGGAAAGGGAGAAGAAGCATCTTATATGTGACTGAGGCTTGCTTCTTCGAGTGTCTCGCTCATTTTTACAGGTTTTTAAATGCGAGATTTTAAAGCAAGAGGACTCTACGAATCCGGATCTCTCGAGGCTTGAAGCTGGGAGGGCAGGTCATGGCGGTGTCCTCACAATAGGTAAAGAAACGAAGATTCTTCTTTACTTGCTCTACGACAAGACAATGAAGCACACAGGTGAAACGGATTGACTGGGAGAATTGCAGTAATAGTTATGACTGTTTAGTTTCGTGCTTGTGACCTGATGGTAGTCTTCATGCACTGAACAAGATGAGAAGTTGGTCTTCCAAAATCCGATCATGATTCAAGAAGCTCCGACAGGCCCAGGCTCCTGAGTGTCAGCCATAACAACGTCCTCTTTCTGGCCCGCCTTGTTCTCGCGGGCAATCCCCAGAGCCTTCTTCCAGGGTTGCTGGCGGTTGTCATTGCCCTCAGGTGACTGGGGGGCGTTGGTGGGGTTGGGAGACATGGTGGACGAATCTGTTACTGATACATTGTTAGAGGCGCTTCGGGTGCACAGGGTAGCCAATGTCTGGCCTGTAACTAACCGGTAGGTTGCCTTGGTCAGATTTAGTAAGCACGTTGCACTGTAGAGTTTGGTTTGTTTATGATCAGAATGAAACGAGGACACAATAGTTCTTCTCCCCCAGTCTGCCCCTTTTGTAGTAGTTTTCTGTCTCAGCAAATGGAAGGAAATGAGGCTCTGCTCTGCTCGGATAGTCTCGGCTTCTATGCTTTCTGCACGTTCATGCTGATCAGTGAGTGATTTCCGGTTGCTTCTCTGAGAATATTTATCCCCCTTCGCCTCGGATTGCCCCTTTGAGGTTTTGTGGTTGCAAGGCTTCGGATGCAGCGGTGGCCAACACTACCTGTAACTGGTACCTGTCATTATCTTGAAAGATGATGGCCGCTGGTATGCGGGTCGGGCCATTTGGAGCCCGGCGCATGCAGTAGGTCTGACAACACCATTACATCCCTGGCACCGTGATTTAAACAATTTGCCATGACCTGATTGTGCCCTTCTGGGTCGGGAGGCTGTCTTGAGGCAGTAGAGTTCCGCGTAAGGCCGAGCCTCCTCGAGAGCAATAATCCAATCATATCCATAACAGGAGGTCATGGGTGGCCTCATTGCTAAACGTCAAGAGTATGAAGAGGACAGCCCGGCTGTGAATAGTTCAGCCGAGTCTCTACGATGGGGCAAAAGACCATCCGAAATAACAATACTGGGGCTGAGTAGGAGACGCGAGGCCAGCCACCAGATGCCTCGTCTCCTGGAAGCAAATTTCATCGATGCCTGAATCCCATCCGTCCATAAATGAAGCCCACGAAGTCGTCCGCATCACGCTCCATTCTAGGCCGGCGAACGAAGCTGACGAGTAAGTTACAGAAGTCAGGGCAGATGTCCAAGATGAACTGGCTATCCCTCATTCACATGCTAATGCTTGCATCTGGGGTCATGACCCAGAACGCGCAGCCGGAGGGCTCCAAGTTACTCGCCCAAATCTATGAGCCATGGTTACGAGACCTCCCGTTCCACCCACATAATTTCAATCCTGCATTTGGTGGTCAGAACTGGACGACATGTTGCGCCCTGGCAATCAACGAGACAGTCATCATCACCAACGGTACACTTTATATCCGGCCTAATCAGACATTCTTCCACGGCAACCTTGCACTGCTCGAGAAGTTCCCACAGTACCCTTGCACCGCGACATTCAATGGCTCCTCAGAGCACCCAAGGCAGATTTTTTGGACGCCCTACACTTGGTGTGCCGAGCGATGCCCTGGCTGGGCCGTCACCGGTGCAGACGACTTCGACAACTGGGTCAAGCCCCTGATATCATTCATCCTCCCTTCGCTCGTTTTCGCCCTCAACGTGCCTCGCAGAAGAAAGATTGGCCTCCCCAACAACTTCTTTTCGGTAGAGGCGCTCAGCTTTGGCCGACTTCTCTGGTTTGGCTTGAAGGTGCCGGTAGCGGTGGTGATCATCATTCTCGACTTGCTCCTCTGGCTGTCGCTCATGTTCTCCATTGCGGGACCCGTCATCATGTCGGGAATGTACGAGGCTGTTCTCGACGCCAACATTCTAGATTATGTTGCTTCAAGGATCAAAAACAATGCGCTATCGCTCCAGCAACGAACTCATGCACTCCTCATAGTCCTGCTTGGCAATCTCGACTCTGACCCCGCCTGGAGCCATTCAGTAAGATTTGTTGAAGACCTGTCTGAGCATAGTCCAAGACAGAAGCTCAACATCCTAATGCGAAGAAGATCTTCGGCCTCGGCAGCCGTCGATAACGACCACCTACGACCGTTGGTCCTTAACCCTCCTCCACGTCCCCCGAGCGACGGTAGTGTCGGTAGACATCCGGTCTCGCCGATGCATATCGACCTTAGCACACTCTACACGCCTGAAGAGCAGTCAATAGTCAGGGTAGTCAAGATCAAGCTTGACGCCATGCTGGATTCCCAAGTCAAGTTTGGCAGTGCTGTAGGAGCACCCATTCTCTTTTATATCGGAGCTTTCATCTATTCTGTCTTTGATGTCGAGAGCAACCTCGGGGACTAGTAAGCGGCTGGACTCACTGATGAGACATGATATGCTGATACAATCCCAGTCTGACGGCCCACCAACTCGCTTTTGGCATGTTCTGGATGACCATCCCGCATATAGCCATCGTTAGTAGCCTGCTGCTCGCAGGTAACAATCCAAGTATCTGGCAAGGGACCTGGCAAGAGCTTGAGAGTGCCTCCGACCAGGAAACCAACACGCAACTTCGCAATAATGACACCAGTGGTGCGAACAGTCGGGTTCGCGAGTGGCTTCTGTCTGTCAAGCAGCTCCTTGTCAGACTACAAGCTCCGCTTCTGCATCCACTCCAACAATCTTACAACCCAACGCACAGTGGAGCTCTTTATAGGCCTGCCTGGGTCTGGAACCGGGGTGTCAACAAGGCCACGTGGGTTGCTCGTCTGGCCCAAGAGTATCAGTTGGACGGAATACAAAAAGAGGTCTTGCAGGGCCGCTTTGACAGTTACCTTTGGGTTTGCGCTGTTTCGTCATCAGTGCTTGTATTTCTCCCTGCATTCCTCGGCGGACTCGTCAGGTCAGTGCATCCAATCTACCTCCGCAGACTCTTTGCTTATGCCTCTTTGTCAGCTACAACACCCCACGTGTAGGATTGAGCTGCCGGTCTCTGCTTATGTTAACTTATGGCCTCTCTCAAGTGCTTCTTATATGTCTCGTTGTTCTGGATTGGTGTTTCTGGAAAAGGGATGGAAGAGGCCACGTCAAATCATCCGTCGACTCCAGGAACATCACCACCTGGCAATGGATGCTTGAGCTGTGCTGGTATTTCTGGTTCTTTATTGGGTTCGCATTTGGATTATTTACTTCTGTCGGTGGTACTTGTGAGTCTTTGAGTTCCTTCCCGCCCCAGCTTGTGGAAAGTGTAGGGAAACGAGGCTGACTTGTGCTTGTCCAGTGTTTATTTTGATTGGCCTCTTTAGGAACTGTCTCTGCATCATCCCGGTAAGTTTCCATTTCTTCTCCATCCCGACTTGTAATAACTGATGTCCACGGGACAGGCTATCTACTGGACGAAGCGGACCGATCCTAAAGCAGAGATATTTTGGAACACGGCGACAGAGGAACAAATATGGTACGCCAAAACCTACTGGTTTCCTGCTGGTGTTGCTGGTGCGGCATTCCTGGTGCTTGTGAGCTACGTTGGCTGGTGGTATCAGCGGAGCCTCCTATCACGATTTCACAAGATGGTATCAGAGATTGATAGTGTCAAAGAGTATGATCTGCAGGAAGGTGGTGAAACTGCTGAGGCATCAACCTTTGTATGGGATACAGGGAGAGTAAGTACTTGATATTAAACTGCTATCTAGAAGAAGGATATTGAATAAGGAGTTCTATATATACCCCCTTATCTCTCTGAGGGGATTAGACACACACGAGAAGAACAAAAAGGAAACAATAGCTAGATCTTTTTAGCTGGGCCCAACTTTCCGACAGGATCACCCCTGAAAGCTCGAATGTTGTAGGAAAGGGTACACATCAGGCAACTTTACCAGCGGCACTTCGTAAGACCCTGATGTTTTGAGGGGAACAATTGCTCGCTTAGTCAATTATTACGAGGCGGCGGCTCCCTGTGTATGCCCGCAGACGGTGAACCCGACACCAACGCTCGATTTAGATCCACCTCAGATCATCTTGATTAAGATCGGCGACGTAAAATCGTTTGACTGTCCAAGTTTGGGTACACGTCAGAAACTGTTCAGGAATGTCTCGCGAACTTAGCAAAGTCCGGGCCCGTGAAGCGAATCGGTCAAGAGCATAACTAATCCTTGCTCAAAACTACACCTTTCCCTTTTAAACAAATAGCCGATTACGAAACACACTTCATTCTCTATGTTAGTGGCACCACCTTCCCAGCGTTGACTTGGATACAGCAGCCGGGATCCGCAATTTCCACACTTTCTGTGTTAAGCCATAGCTGAAACAACTTCTGGTTCGGCGGTCTTGGACGCCCAAACAGGCTGGCCAGCCACCTTGTCCTCGGATGTGGTCTCAACGTAGAATAGATTCTCAGATGCTTGAAACAAACATACCGATGCGCTGTCCCAAATTTCGCATTTGATAAAAATCTGTAGATCCCGGATCTTGGCGAATCGTATTCTTGCTATTTGTATCAAGTGGGCTACTTTGCACAGGCATGATCATGCAGAACAACAATAATGTTTGATGTAAGTCCTTGCCAAGAATTCATGAGACTGACCTCAGAAGTCGCAAATATGGCGTTGAAAGGAACGGCTGAATATGGCTTTCTCTCAAACTCATGAGGTTATTTGAGGCTCGTAGATTGGCCTTTTTAAGACCCGTAAATATAGCGGCTTTTGCGTTACAGAGGAGTATCATCAACTTGTTTTTCCTAGCTCGATGAAAAGGCCTTTAAGGCAGGCGCTGAAAGCCACATGCATCAAGATACGAATTCGTGCCATAAGATCTGCAATTGCAATTGCGGGGTTCCATTCTTAGCTCTTGGCAAACACTCAGGCTGTCTCACATTACTGCAGGCGATGACGACCACCGCTGGTGTGGCATCTTGCCATTCGATAGCCTGCGTTGAGACTTGCTGCATGATGATGACAAAGTCTCAGGCCCCAACCAGTGGCGTATCATCCGGGAGACGAGCCTGTTGCCGACCACTGTAGACGTCGTGCAGTAAATGTCTCACAAAAGTCCATTGTGTTCATGTCAACGTGTCAATAACATTCGGCCTCTTAACTGCTTTGACTTCCCGATCCACTAAACCCTTCTGCACCAGGCATTTTCGTGGTGGTTGAAGGTGGAAGAGGAAGTCCCACAGGGGGGAACTGCTGGCAGTATAGTCTTCATAGCCTCTGAGAGGCAAATAACCTTTCGTGATATATTAGAACTAAGTTTTAACTTATCCTTATCTTTATATAAAATTTAGCTAATATATTAGTATTAGATTTATAATACTAGAGATATAAAAAAATAATAAATTTTTTAGCTTTAATCTTTAAGGGTTTTTTAATAAAACTAAGTATTAATATAAAAATAAAAAATAAATAAAATTAAGTATTTAGACTTAATTAAGCTTAGAAATTATATTAGTAGCTAGCCTAGAGCCACGGGTTAGCACTTATAGCAAGGTAATAATATAAGACTTAATAAAAATTTACTTATATTAAAAAATAAATTAAATTAAATTATAAAAAAATAATATATTAAATATATAAAATAAGACTTATATTATTTAATAAGAAATCTTCTTAGCTATTTAGTATTATAATTTTTTCTTATTTTATGCTTATATATGACTTATATTTTATTATAAAAAAGTAAATTATAAAGATTATAATATATAGTTATATAAATTA
>JABFFE010000377.1:0-11903 GCA_013623625.1 Fusarium setosum | reverse complement strand
TTCCCAACCTCCCGTGCCCTTGGCTTAAGCCATTGTAGAAGATCCATTCGTCTTGACCATGACACGAGGCGTATTCCGCTACCTGGAGTGGCAAGAGTTATACAAAACCGAAAAGCCATTCCAGATTCTGATCGATATCCCTGAGGATGCCAAAGACCAACGGCGCACGAATCTGAACTTCTACGACGGCGGCGAAGAAGAGATCCACGACCTCAGGGGTCATGCCCATGACGTCGATATCGATACCCATGGATTCACCTACGCTACTCAAGATACCCAACTGCAGGGTCCAGACTTTTTGAGCAAGGAGAAAGTAGAGTCCGTCTACTTGCCAGAGTGCGAGTCACTTCTCCGCCGAGTCCTGGACGGCGTCGACAAAGTCCACTTTTACAACTGGCTGGTGAGTGTCATGAGCCCGGGTGGGAGTTTGCAAAGTCGTCGGCATACACTAACAATCCGTCATCAAGGTACGTGACAGTGATACTGCTCCCAAGACCGGCCAAACACTGGATCTCAACGATCCTCTCGCAAAGTTTGGTCCAGCGAGGGTTGTTCATGTTGGTATGCCACAAACCTTTTCTATATGCTACCCAAGTGCTGATATGTTCTAGATCAGACATCATTGAGCGCTGTAGAAAGAGTGTACCTGGAGATGCCTGCAGAGGCGGACAAACTGTTACGTGGTCGTCTGAGGCTCATCAAGTGAGTCCGTCTTCTGGGCCCCGCAAAGAAGAAAATTACTAATACTATGCTTAGCTTGTGGAGGCCGATAAACGGACCTCTTGAGAGTTGGCCGTTGGCGTTATGTGACGGTCGCAGTGTTTCTCCCGCCAGCCTGGTGGAGTCTGATCGAGTAAGGAGAAAGTATTCTGGAGGGACAACATTCGTTCTCCAGGAGCCCGGACGAAAGTGGTACTACATGAGCCATCAGTTGAACAACGAGGTCACAGTGTTAAAGAACTTTGACTCTGATGCCAGTGTTACTGGATGTAAGGTCCCGCCATTGTGCTTTGTCCTAAATACCCCTGTCAGCTAACATTGTGCGAAACAGACGCTCCTCATACCTCGTTTATGTTGCCAAATCAATCGATCGACAGTCGACCCAGACAAAGTATCGAAGTGAGAGCGATGGTGTTCACGTACACGTCTGGCGATTAGCTTGGCGCTTCTTTGTGGTTATAGGGGGATAGCAGCAACTCCCCTTACGAGCCAACACGTATTCGTTCCATCATAGTACTACTAGTAATGGCGATCTATATTTTGTAGATACTGTGTTCTTCTGCTGATGTGTTTCCTCTGATTCTTCTGAGCCTGGCAGAGGTATGCCAATACAAGTATTGGTCGCGAAGGCATCAGACAAACAGATCTTGTTTACAAGCCTATCACGTGACTTTACCCTTAGACCATCAATCGAAGTTCGTTTTCTCAGGTAGAAAGAGTGGGGCTATACCTTTCGTATGAACTTTGCAAAAACAGCTATCACCATGGCCGGGACACTTCTTTATGGATTGACTAATGGCCACTGTTCTTTGTTGTTGCTTTGAAGGCAAGCTGCTCTTGATGGAGCAATCGCGCAATCCAAGTTGTTTGGATTTGGACGGTACACTACGACGTTTACCACGGTCATGACTAAAAACCCCAGATCAGGCTCTGGAGAGCCTTGCCAGGTATTATGCATATGAGTGGCTGTGCGCGAGAATGCCTACAGTACCTATAACACGAAGCGCCCCTCATCAGCGTCCAGTCGGCACCAACTTGCCTACCTCAACTCTCGCTTCACCATGGAGACGGCCGGCCTCGTCGTCGGCGTCGTCGGAATCGCCAGCCTCTTTAACTCGTGCCTGGAGACGGTCAACAAGTTTCAGTCCTACCAGGCCTTCGGCGCCGACTCGCATGCGCTGGATACGCGCTTCCGCGCGGCCAAGGCTCGCTTTGAACGATGGGGCTCAAGCGTGGGGATCGAGCAGGGCAGGCTGGTGCCTGATCACCACCCCGGGCTCGACGACAAGGAGACCACCGCGGTGGTGACCGACATGCTTCACATCATCGCCAAAACCATCTGCGACGGCCAACACCTGCGGGGGTCGAGACGCACCGGCTACCCTCAGGACGACCGGCGCTACGCTGCGGCGTCTGGGTCGAGGAGGCGAAAACTGACATGGGCGCTCTGGGGCAAGGAAGGGCGCGTCGAGCAGGTTGATTTGTTTGAGAAGCTGGTGCAAGAGTTGCACAACCTGGTGCCTCCAAGCATCAATAAAGCATCCAGCAAACATAATGCAGACAGAGGTATGGTTTTCCCAATGAATAAAATGAGACGTGTCTAACCGAGGCCATATTGATTTCTAGGTCACGCCTGGCCTTCCGAGATGCGACAAATGCTAGCCAAGATTGAACAGGCCATTCAAAGTGAGTCATCACATCCCAATTGTTTCATCGATTAGGTAGCTAATGTCGTGGAGCTGAAACACGACGTGAGATACACTCATGGCTCGGCCAGTCCTCTCCCGACGACCGCTATCAAGATTCAGCCCAGAAAAGAGCCGACGACACTTGTAATTGGATATTTGACCGGGCTGCATTCATCGATTGGCTTGGTCCGGAACTTGAATCCAAACCGAAACTGCTTTGGATCAATGGACCAGCCGGCTTCGGAAAAACAGTCCTCTGCGCCCACATTGTTGAACGCCTACCGAGTCACCTCGACACACCCGTCGCGCATTTCTTCTTCACATCTGATCATGAAAGTCGCCACGATCCCTACATGGCATTGCGGTCCTGGATCTCTCAGATTGTGACACGCCACGAGGCTGCATTTGACCACGTCTACAATGTCTGGGACGGTGACTTTGATCCGGTCGCTTCGCGAAGAGCTATCGTCAGCCTCTTCAAGTCGCTTATCCAGGCTATACCCGGTTGTACATTTGTAGCCGATGGCCTGGACGAATGTGCCCATCTTAGCGAGAGCAGCACATTCAGCGATGGCAGTATATCGGTTGCACAGTTCCTTTCCGACATTACCGATGCAGTTGCCGAGGCTGATGTTCGAATGCTCCTCGTCAGTCGTGACGAGCCTGAGATCAGGGATGCTCTTATCGACGACGCTAAAGGATGCTTCATCGAGTATAGAGTTACCCACGAAGATGTTCGGTCCGATACTGCTATCTTTTCCCAATCGATTGTTGACAGGAAGCTCTCAAACAAGAGCAAGGATTTCCGGTCGACTCTCTCAGAGACCATGACTGATCGATGCCAGGGCCAGTTTCTCTGGCTAAAAATGCAAGAGGAATCCCTCAGGAGTGGTATGGGAAAGAAGCGACTGCAGGAGGCGATCGAAAATACCCCTATCGGACTTGACCGCCTCTATGATTGCGACTGGGCGAGAATCATCCGGATGAAAGACTGGGAAAGGGACCGAGTCTTTGCCATTCTGCGCTGGACCGCATTCGCAGCTTGGCCCTTGACTGTCTGCCAGGTCACTGAAGCCGCGCTTATCACCCAGTCCGAGGAGCTGGATCTGGATGACCTCGATACAGTGGACGAAGAATATATCAAGACCGAGATAGTTGGTCTTTGCGGCCCGTTGTTGGAGATTAGGGCTCATCCTGACTCCTCTTTCGTGGGCCACCAGACTCTCCATCTACCGCACTTCTCAATCCGCCAGTATCTTGTCCGCCAGCTCCCAATCCCTAGCTGGATTCAACAGAACGACAATCTGCAGACCTCTTATGAGAAGGCTCACAACACGGTTCTTGCGAAAGCTTGCCTGCAGTACATCAGTCTGCCCCAGGTCTGGGAAGACCACGTCGACCAAAGACATCTCGGCGACACGCTTCGATCGTATGCGACCTACTGGCATTTGCATCTGAAACTAGGCTTTCCTACCGATGGAGAGGTTTTCAGGCTCGCCAAGGAATTATTTACCGGGGCCAGAACTATTCTGAACGCTTTGGGGTCGTTTCTCCTCAGAAATCATCCTTGGCATCTGCAGCCGCCCACCCCGCTGCAGTACGCTTTGCTCCTAGATTGGACGCATATGGCGAACTTACTCATTACCAAAGAAAGTGTCGATGAGCTTTCCTTGGGGGGAAGGTCAGCCATCTTTGTCGCTGCTCAAAAGGGGCTGGTTGGCGCCGTGGCCAAATTCCTCGACATGGGAGCTGACTTTACGTCTGCAGACGCGCGAGGGTTTACTCCGTTAATGACGGCTGCCCACAATGGAAATATCGAAGTCCTCAAGTTACTCCTCAACAAAGGGGCCGATCTTACCGCCCAAAATAAGAGTGGCTCCACGGCGTTGGTGGTGGCAACTTTGAACGGCCAGTTTGATGCTTGCAAACTGCTTCTTGAACGTGGTTCAGACATGACCACCAAAACTAATCTGGGATATACACCCTTGCACATAGCATCAGAGCTCGGCCATTCTGAGGTGGTCAAGATGCTTCTGGGCCGTGGGACTGAGTCTATAATAGCAGCTGCTAACAATAACGGCGAAACGGCACTGTACTGTGCATCTTATTACGGCCACCCCGAGGTGGTGAGGGCCTTGCTTGAGCATGGCGCCCAACGCACAATCGCAGTCAAAGACATTTCTGGCTTTACGCCATTGAGCGCTGCTTCGTATGCTGGTCACGACGAGGTAGTGAGGTTGCTACTTGAACAACCCGAGACCGAGGCTACAGTGACCATGATTGAGCACTATGGGTGGACTCCGCTGCATGTAGCGTCTGACAAGGGGCACGTCAAAGTCGTCAAGAAACTTCTCGAGCATACGGGCGAAGCTGTGCAGCCTCTGCTCGCGGGTTTAACTTTCGACCACCAAACGCCACTACTTGCTGCGTCGAGACACGGCCACATCGAGGTGGCCAGACTGCTGATTGATTCCGGGGCCGAGGCCACTATTACGGTTGCAGATAGGTACGGGTGGACGCCGTTGTATGCTGCAGCAGAAGCAGGTCATATAGAAGTTGTGAAGCTCTTGCTCGAGCATAGCGTCAGGACTACTATCACTATTGCTAATGATTTCAGATGGACGGCGTTATATGCTGCAGCAAAAGCAGGTCATGTCGAAGTTGTGAAGCTCCTGCTCGAGCATGGCGTTAGGACTGCTTTCACTATTGCTGATGATTTCGGATGGACGCCGTTATATGCTGCCGTCAACAAAGGGCATGCTGAGGTGGTCAAGTTGCTGTTAGAATACCGACCTCAGGACCTGCAGCCTTTGCTCACGGCAACCACCGATCTTCACGAAACGCCACTATACTCTGCGTCTGAACACGGCCAAGTAGAGATACTTGAGCAGCTACTTAGTCATGGAGCCGAGACCACTATCGGGATTGCTGATATATACGGCTGGACGCCATTATTTACCGCTTCAGAAGGGGGTCACACCGAGGTGATCAAACTACTGCTTGGGGTTCCCCAAGTCGACGCTGGTCATGGGAACCCCTACGGCCATACGCCCTTGTTCCTCGCCTCCCGTTTTGGCCACTCTGAAGCTGTACAACTCTTACTTTCCGAGGACTCTGTCGACCCGGACTCCAAGGACTGGTTGGGCTCAACTGCGCTGTTTGCCGCGGTAGCAAATGGTCACCTGGAGGTTGTGAAGCATCTGATCAGTAGTGGTGCAACGGTTGAGCCGTGGGCCGCGGTTGGTCGTACCTTGTTGTGGTGGGCACAGCGTGCTGGTAACCCTGAGCTCATCCAGCTGTTGGAGGACTATGAGTACAAGCACGGCGCTTTGAAGTTTGATGACTTCACTCGCTTTGATCCTCCACCCTACGACGTAGTCTCCGTTCCGTTTGATTCGGAGGGAAGGCGATGGTGTGACGCTTGCACGCTGAGTGTCCCGAAAGATCAGGGATATGATTGTGTCGAATGTGAGGCCAGTTCTACGCTATTTTGCACGGAGTGTTTCAATAGAGGGTTTCGGTTTTGCGACCAGGCTCATCTCTTGGTCCCAAGTTGAGTGGAGGAGGCCTCCGGCAAGATGCAAACCCACACACTGCCTTGGAGAATACAAGGCCTCTTGGTCCTTAACCACTCCGCCACCAAGGGTACTCCTCATCATAGTACAGGAGACTACCCGGAGCAGCCCGCAGTTGAGTTAGTTGGTCTTCGTCGGTGGATGTCGGCCGCGTCGGCGGTGGTTACTTGTCATTGACGTTGTTGAGGGTCTCGCCCATGTTAGAGTCAGTAGGTAGACAAAGCATCGGAAAGGGCATATTTCATAGGGTCACCGCAAATTACCCTGCGTATGATAAGTCGTGGGGAACTCTAAACCAGTTAGACCGCAGGAGTAAATAAGTCAAGGTTTCGGGGCCATGTAGCTGCATCTCTGAAGCATGTTCACATGCATGCTGAGTCTAATATCTAACTTCGACATCAAGTGAGTCACCGACCCTGATGTCTTTAAGTCTATATAAAGACAGTCTACAGCCCCTTTTTGTTTGTCCCACAAACTTGGATCATCCATGCTATTATCCAGCAAGTCTTCTTCAACATGACAATAGTCTCGAGCGATCACGACCAGCCTTCTCAAGGGGACATTTACAACCCTGTGCCCAGCAAGACAGACAATAACTTCCTGATCTTTGCCCAACTCCTCCCCGAGCTGCGTTGGGTCATCTGGGAACAGGCACTCAGCCATGAGCGCCTTCTCTACGTCAAGCTATACGAGCCTTATCCCCCCAATGGGTCCCAGGATAGGCCACCCAACAGTCAGAAATACACCGCCGTCTTAATAGGGCCCCGTCCTATCAGCAAGCTCTTCCGTGTTTGTCAAGAGTCCCGAAAAATCGCGAATCTCTTCTACCGAGTCCAACTGCCTTGTCTGTACCGTTGGAAGCGAGTTGAGGAACACGGGACTCTCTACTTTAACCCTGAGCTGGATATACTGAGACTCGATCCTGACTGCGATCTTAGCGACCTACACAAAGGCCGCACTGTTGCCTCGAAACATTTTGCCCTTTTCGCCCATCAACTTTGGCTCAAGGACCCACGGCGGGTTGGTCTCGCCAACCTTACCTTGGAAAGTATATATCCGGCAAAGATCGACTGGGAGGCACATCTGGCCCAAAAGTCCAATGTGTGGATGCTTCGAGAGGCTCTCCAGAGACTCAGGAGTATCTATTTCATCTCTTCTGCCCCTCCGGCGGTGACTTGGTACCGCGAGGTGCCTAACCGCGTCGCAAAGAGAACCTACCCACGGGTACACCCTGTCATGGCTTATGCGAGCGCCTTTGACCGGTTACCACATGATCCGAGATCTATAGACCTCCAGACAGTATACATGGGTATATACAGCCCTCGAAAGCAGGTCGAGGGCTGGTCCAGGATGCTTTCGAGATTGCAAGTAACACACCAAAACCACAAGGTCGACTACCGATGCATGGTCACCCGTCAAACACCATACTATACGGTCATCTACGATCGAGACACTGCCTTGAAGTGGGCCGAGACACCGGGCGAGGGTTCGGGGGTGCTTCTGCGTCCCCAATGGGAGGCAAACATACAAGCGTCGGGGGTTTCCCACGATGGCTTTGGAGACCCGCCGCAAAAGGGCCAAATAGCTTTTGGTTTCTGGCTGTTCCCCATAGAGTGCCTCAAACCGGACCTTGACGTCGATAGTGATCCGTCTCATCCAGAGCGATATTGGCAGTCATATAGGGTCATGGATCTGTCTGGCTTTAGGCCTGAGCTCTGTTTGTTCCGTATTTAATTACTACTACGCTGCTTGCTGCTCGAGCCTTTTGGTTCAATGCGTTTGGCCCCAAGGTCTAGAAGTGCTTTGAATTTGCTCTGGTATAATAATGAACCAATATTACTGACGTGTTGTCTACGTATTCGCCATGGTGCGTCAACTAAATGTCGACAGTTGCTATTGCTTACACTCCGAGGATTCTGGAGCCTCGACTTCCTGCCCTGCCTTGACGCCATTCTCCGTGGTCTCATCGACTCCTGCGCCGCGACCAACAGCCAAGCAGATCCGGAAAGATGGAAAAGTCAAGGGCGTAACACAGCACCGTGACTAGCAGCCGAGTGACCCAACCATAGCCAGAGAAATCTTGCTAGGCATCGGAAGGTTGGGTGCTGATCCAGGCTCCCCAGCGGCCCCGGAATGTGCTCCAATGCCCGTCGCCAAGGGGTGCAGGAGGCGGATGAGGCCGGATTCCGTTGCTGACAATGTCCATGCAGTGCTAGCCGCTCTCCTCTGGTCCGAGACGATTGGCCGATTACGAGGGAAAGATCTTGGTTCGGGGACACGGCGTTCTTTGGTGTCGTGAAGGCAAGCTACCCTTAACGGAGCGACACAGCAGTTCAGATAGTATTGCTAGGCTACTCTGAGCTTCCAATAGCATACGATGAGATATCAAGAGAGTTGGGGCTGATGCCGGTCAAAAGAAGTTTATTTACCACGCCCACCTAGAATAGTACAAAATGAATGTGAGATACTCCAGCCCTTGTTGATCAGGACACCCCCTGTCAGTGCCTCTCGATAATGCTGATTCCCCCCATCCCCAAAGCCACCCCATTTCCTCACCTCCTATGATCACCGTCCGCCCTAGACAAACTGGCAGGAGTTGGTGCTGCCCCTGTTAGCTCCAATATCTGGGTTGCAGAGGCACCTGATACGCTTGTCAAGCACAGTGCTGTCCAGGTCCAAGCAATGGCGGAGTGTCCCCAGTCACCTGGCCTAGAAACTCGCCCTCGCAGCGTCCTCCATCTTCGGTCTTGCCATTGAATAGGCACCAGGAGGTGCCTGCCTGGTAGACAGAGTGGCTAGTGTCGTCCATGGTGATCATGTGCAGGTCGAAATTGTGATGACGTTAGTTAAGATCACCAGAGCTACCCTCGTTAATTTCTCCCCCCCGGCCTTTGACGCTTTCTGCGACATGGCTTACTAGTCATTGCGTTAGTACTTGTTGGCCTTAGTCAAGGCGGCCGAGACTATGCCAATGCTAGCTGTAAGGGTAATAATAAAGTTGCTAGTAAACTATATAGTAATAAGATAAGTTACAGTTATTCCATGCGTATTAAATCATTTTCATCCCCAAGCCAGAATTGTCTGTCAAGCATTCGGGTTCACTCATAGTAGAAGTCAGATTCACCATTGGTCCGCCTCAAAATTACGCAATATCCCTGTGTTTCCTCTGATCCCTCTGAGGGTGGTGGAGTTATGATACCAATAATCCTAACAGCTCCTCACACTCCTGGGCTTTGGCCTGGTTGATGAGGACTTGGCGAGCGTACAAATCAACCTTTACAAGTCTCTTCAGAACAGAATCGGGGGAGTCATTCTGCAAGAGCTTCTTCACTACAGGCAGCTGCTTTTTCCAGACATCTTGAGGAAATTCCCCTTGGAGAAGCACCAATGCCCGAAGCTCGCCATCCTCTTGTCCCTCGACCAGCATCCACAGATTTTCCAGCTCGCTGCGAGAACCATAGAGTTTCCCAGGCGACAGGAAGGTCTTTGCTGTAAGAAAACACCCGAATGAGAGAAGCTGGTGGATGTTCTGGGGCGTGATAGGCATTGAGTCCAGACATGTACGTCCAGACCATGCGCCGTACATATCAGGGCCCAAAAGCTTCTCAGTACACACCAATACCTCCCATTTTTGAGATTTGATACAAAATTCGACAGGGTCTTTCCCAAAAAGTTCCATCGCACCTTTCCGCGGAACAGCCGCATGATGGTATGTGTGCAACAACTGGAGCATGCCGGTATCTCCTCGTCGAAGCGCCAAGTCGGCGGCTGTCTCTTTATTGCGATTCCGTGCGTAAATGTCTACGCGTTTTGTCCCAAGAAGTGATTCGACTGTTTGGACCAACTTTCTCTCCACGGCGCTCATGAGCACAGTGTTACCCTCTGAGTCCTTGGTGTTGAGATTATGGGTATGGCTGGCAAGAACCATAACTGTTTTCTCTTGATGGCGCTCGCAGGCAAGGTGGATCGGCAGCTGGCCATGATTGTTTCTCATATTCGCAGCGGCACCATTGTATGCATTGACTAGGAGCGTAGCGATGTCTTGGATAGTGTTTGGCAAAGAGTGCTCTATTCGCATGGCGAACACATGCAAGGGTGTGTTGCCGTTGACGTTCGTTGCAGTGATATCTTGCTCCTTCAATTGATGCAGTAGATAGCGCATGATGGAGTCCCTTCCAAATCTGGTTGCAATATGTAGGAGAGAATCATTATTCTTGTATCTCCTTGTGATCAGAGCATAAAGTTTCGCGGCTGTCGAATTACAGTCAGGCCGCGTGGCATCTGTCGAGCCGAGTGTGAGACCGTGGAAGTGACTCTTTGACAGAGCCCAGTTCAGAACAACCTCAAATAGTGAAACCAGCCCTAACTGCTCCACGACGAAATAGAGCAATTTATCTGGTTTCAAGTTGTCCGGCAAATCCTCAACTGAGATCGGGTCGCACAAGGAGAGGAGAGCCTGAAGAATCTGGCCATCGGAGTCGGCCCAAGGTTTTATATGAGAAAAGATTTTAAAACCGAGTTCCCCACTCTCAATGAACTGTATCTTCATTTCGTCACTGGCAGCACCAACAATCAGCCAAACAAGCTCATGGTCATCTTGCTGCATGGCGTAATCCAAAGCTGATGTTTTTCCGGGCTCAAAGGCTTTCTCAGCCCCTGCCTCAATGAGGAACTGGCAAATGCGGTGTTGCCCAAGTATCGCTGCCAACAGCCAAGGTGTCAGGTGCCCTTTGTGTTTACTTGGTGCATTGACATCGACCCCTTGTGAAAGAAACACCTTAACCTGCTCCAGGTCTCCTTTGATACAGGCATCAAAGATTGTCTGACGTCTGGTTGCCCTTGGGTTCGAAAACAAGGCCAGGGCCTCAGGAGTAGGATGATATCGACGGGTGTGACTCTGAAGATCAGATTGAGATGAAAAGCCAATAATGGCACCATAGCAGCCTCCATCGGAGCACCTGAAAGGCCTTTCATGATCTTTGATGTGATCATGTCGGTCCTTCCAACCTAGAAACCCAATTGTGAAGTTATGACAGTTTTGTTTTGGGCATTTGAAGCACGCTTCTCCGTTGAGCCGAAAAAAGATGGATCTTTCGTTGTCATCCAGCTCTGAAACAAGAATTGATTCTATAGCGTTCCGGATAGTCGAAATTCGGCTCTCAAACGGGCACTTCCTGTCGTTGACGAGGTACACCTTGAGCATGTCTTCAAGGCTCTGAATAGTTGGCTCACCCCCAGACGATCCGTCGTTGGAGATCTCGTAACATTCAAGGACGCGTGTTACCTGAGAAATGAGCTTGGAGAGGGTGTCGGATTGGAGTGAAGACGACTCTTCTGAAACGAGTGCAAGGTGGTGAGTCCATGATGCCATGGCGTAATCCAGAAAGCCATAATACCCAGTCTTGGCAAATTCTTGGAGCGTCTCGGCTCGAGGTCCATCTTGAAACGGTTGGGATGCCAGATACTGTGAGCAGAACAGTGCCATGCTGGCATGTGCCTCCAGCAGATTGATTCGTGCCGTATGAACAAGATAACTGCCGCGAATAGCTCATGGTTAGAATCCAATGTCCCTTGGTAACACGGTGACTCTGACTTACCCTCCTGCAGTGTTATGAACAAGCCTTACAATAGGTTCTCGTACCTCCCCTTCCGCCTGATCGGGTAGGTCTTCCTCGACAAGTGAGCTGCAAAGAGCCTTGCAACTATCCACGCGTATCTCCTTGGTGAGACATTCCCCTTTCTCTGGTTTAATGCAAAATAGAGATTGGATCTCTCTCCAGTATAGCGGCCTAGCTGCACATGTCATCCAGCTAAGAATCTTCGACGCAGCCGCTGCCTTTTTGGGCCGGTTCTTATAATCCAAAACGCGGGCGACAACACGTTCATAGCTATTGTACACTTGTCAGCTCTAATTCTATAC